>OY740770.1:120823796-121075953 GCA_963513935.1 Aphrophora alni
CGCTATTTCCAATTTGTAAACTTTTCACGATCAACCAATTTAGGTATACCTTTGTAAAAATCTCTTGGATATAAAACATTGGGTATGTTGTAAACATATTAGTTGAAGATAATTATTTACAAAAATTGGAAAAATTGTACAATAAATAATCTAGTAATTTTGTAAAAAGTTTTATTTACTTTTACAAAACCTAACATTTCCTGGAAATAGTAGATTTTGTGCAAAAACAAGTATAAGGCTCTAATGAAAAGTCAGCTATTTTTACTCAGTTATCTTATTTTTGTTTTGAAATTAAACTAATAAAATATATAAAGAAAGTAACAGGAAGTAAATAACAAATTAATTTAAATGTTGTTAGGTATTGTTATTACTACTAAAACCAAAAGACATTTCATTGATTGTTTTGATTTAAAAAACAATTTTTTGATTACAACTTTAAAGTTACGTTAATACTAAATTAAAAACAAAATTACAAACAATCATTAGGCAAAAATCGTAAACAACTTAACCAAACTTCTTTAGAATACAATGGGTTGAAAACAAAAAGTTAATAGTTACTTTATATCAATATAAATTTGAACAGCTCATTTAAGAGTTGTATGGAGTTAGTGGGTTTTGCGAAGAAACCTAATATATTCCTTGCATTGGAAATAGTTGATTTTGATTAAAAAGAGAAAACGTGGATTCTGCATTACATTAAGCCTATTTTTGTAATGAAAATAGTGGACTTTGTATAAAAACATGATTTTCAAACTGATATTCTTAGGAGGTATAATTGGTTTTGTTAAAAAATAATTGTAAAAAGGAAATCCTCGTTATGAAAACTATATAAAACACTTTATAACTCAATTTCGATATTTTTGGAGATAGTGGGTTTTAAAATGACGCGCCACAAAGAGTAGTTTTGACTAAAGGGTGAAAAATAATAATTTTCAACAGCATATAAAAACTTTTCTTACATAATGTACAGTCGTAAAAAAATAATTTTCTAAAGTGCACGATAACTTAAAAATACAATTTTCCAATTTAATATAAGTGGCTCTCTAAATGGAAATTTACAAAATGATGTCTGTGATTGCGAAATATAAAACACGTTTATAGGACTCATGGTACTTACCCAGTTCCATCATACAAGCAGATCCTTTAAATTTAATGCCTAAAAGTTGTTTTCTTGGTCCTTTGTCGGATATGTTAAATTGTATTGGTAGATCAAGGAGTAGGGTGAGTTTAAAACAGTTTTCTAAAAATCTTAATTACTACTTTCTTGACATCAGCTATGTCCTGAATGGCGTTTTAAATTTATATAAAAAAGTCTCCACTCGCTTCGCTCGTCTCGGTAACTCGGCCATGTAGGTACCAATACTTTCTCACCAGGACACTTTCCTAAATTACTTTCTTGACATTAACTTTATTATTTTTCATCTTAGAGAGATCGGGTTGGTAGACTACCATTAGCAGAACTCAAATCGGCAAATATGTATGTTTTAGTTTGTTACCAATACACGAGGTATGAACAAAAACTGCTTATTTTGGCTGTCAATTTAACATTTACAAATCTATTTATTTTAATTTCAATAGAGTCTCATATGAGTGTAAAAAATAGCAATTTATACAAAATGTTCCTATCTTCTATTTATGGTTGCTATCGTATTTACATAGTGACGACTGAAGCCATTTTTCGCCATGAAATGTGAAGATCCATATAAAAATAGATCGAAATTCAAAGATTTAACCTATACTTAGTATACTGGTGAAGTAAAGGTATATTAGACATGAGAAAATGTAATTGTTTTAAACTGTGAAAAGTATTCTTTAAACCAATATACTGAGATGCTAAGAAGTGTCAAACAATTTTTTTTACCACCGGTTTAAATCAATTTTATGATACATAATTAAACAATGTTTTTCAACATAATTAAACAATTAACAATTGATGTTATTGGTAGAATCGGTTTTTTAATATAGCCTACAAGCAGATATTTCTCAGGGGTTGTAACAAAGTAGCTGTCCTACCTTCAGATATTCAAGACAAAAAGTTATGAAATTTTAGTTTTTTTTTTAATACTATCAAAGGCACGGTTAATATTATTAAACTATTGCTACTGGTAGATATTGATTCGAATTTGCCCCTAACCACAATCACTAGAAACTTTAAAATAAAACACAATTATCTGATTAATTGTTCTTTAATAATTATTTCCACTTAATGGCCTGATGTACATTTCGATAACATGGTTATTATCATCGGAGGGTCTTGCTTATAAACTAAATCTGACCTTACATATCTACTAATGAAATAAAATTAAACCTAAAACTATAATAACCTGAGAGAATAACCTGATATTATAGTTTTAGATTTAATTTTATTTCATTAGTAGATATGTATGTTTAGATTTAGTTTATAAGCAAGACCCTCCGATGATGATAACCATGTTATCGAAATGTACATCAGGGCATTTAGTGGAAATAATCAATAAAGAACAATTAATCAGATAATTGTGTTTGTGGATAGGGGCAAATTCGAATCATTATTGTGAATTTCACCACAGTGCTCAACAAGATTGTATCTACTGGTAGATGTTTATCTTAATATTGAGACCTAATTATCATTACGAAATTCAAGTTAAATAAAATATATTAACCTTAAAAGCTAATAATGTCAAATTCTAGTCGGAAAAATAGTCAATTTAGATGAATATTGAATTCAATTAACAATGAGACGTGCCTTTGGCAGTATT
Source organism: Aphrophora alni (assembly GCA_963513935.1). NCBI lineage: Eukaryota > Metazoa > Arthropoda > Insecta > Hemiptera > Aphrophoridae > Aphrophora > Aphrophora alni. Next base: position 120,826,535 of record OY740770.1, read on the forward strand.
TAAAACTAGTTGAACGCGTCATCGCTGTAATTATCCAGCCCTATCATAAATCCTCTACTATCTGGTTTCTTGGGTCATGTTTCTTGACGAAATTTGCAAAGAAAAGTAGGGTTAGGACACTTTTTAGCCACCAAGTATAACAGTTTATTTTATGCTTTAATTGTGTATTCTACATTTTTTTCTTTTTTTTTAGATTCTGTAAGAGACGCTCTTGAAACAAGGTGTTCCAAATGTTCCGAAAGGCAGAAACAAGGAATTGAAATGGGAATCAAGTTTTTAATAGAAAAGAAACCCACAGAATTCGCAGCTCTTGAGAAGAAGTATGACCCCAAGGGAAAGTTCAGAGCACAGTATAGACAAATAGCTGCACAGCATGGAGTTAAAGTGTAATATACAAACACACACTGGTTAATATAGTTTTGATGACAAGTGTACAATGTTTAAAACAATAAAGGTCTGAAATAAAATTGTTAGAATATAGTTTTTTTTTTTATTTTAAGCTAAAATTGTAAAGATGAAGATACTAAGGGTTACTTCCATTATTGATGTTTTGTTATCATGGAGAAACCTCGTCCCAGGACCATGAATTCATGATCCATTGGTGAAATAAGTATGATAATCAAAATATTTGCTACAAACATTAATTTTTAAGATTTTTTTTTAGTAAAAATAATTCACAAAACCGGTATTATTACCTGATTTTTTACATTTTATCACCTTCAACCATGATAATTTTTGTCCCATTTTTACAGACTGTCAGCGTTACCTATGATAATTTTTGCCCAATTTTTACAGACTGTCAGCTTCAGTTATTATAATTTTTGCCCGATTTTTATAGATTGTAATTTTTTAACTATGATAATTTTTGTCCGATTTTTACAAATCATCGGCTTTAACTATGATGATTTTTGCCCGATTTTTAACGACTTTCAGATTTAACTGTGATAGTTTTTGCCCGAATTTTACACATTGTCAGCTTTAATTATGATAATTTTCGTCCGATTTTCACCAAATTGGATATAAATATTTGTTCGTTCTAATTGTTCGAAAGAATTTGTTTTTAAATAAATGCTGCAAAAACATTGACTCATCCATCCCCAGAACCAAGTAAACGAAATAAAAATATAAATTCGGTAGATGTCAATATAAAAGTGAAAATCAACCTTGGATACCGTCTTTCAAAACATATTGATACATTTAAATAACGCCCTAAATGTAGTTTGCTTGTCCTCGGGGTAAATCGTATTCAATTAAAACCGAGTTTTTAATGAAGCAGTCGAGGTTTATTTTTGATTCTGATTGGCTAATAGTGGTCATTCAACTCAAACCGTTCTGTCGTAAGGAATTCAACAGAACTAATGTAAAGACTACTTACAGACTGGGATTTATTCTATTTGCAGAGTAATACAAGTCTCTCAAGCTACAGTTGTAAAAACCAAAGATGAAGTCAAAAGTTGCAGTTTGTACCCAGGACAATCGTCAAACCAACTGCTCTAAAAAAACCATCGCAGGACTTTTTCAACTTTTATTTTAGCTAGCCATTTTTGGTCGGTCAGTTTACATATTTATTTTGTCCACAGTTGTTGACAAAGTGGCATTTTGTTCATTTATATTAGTTTGCAAAACAGCTGATTTCTCAACAGTTTCACTTTGCCCACTACTTTGCCCACTCCGAATGGCAACCGAACAAAACGAAATTTAGGTTAAGTTTATTTGAATTGATTTATAATATACAGGAAATGTCCCGTATGTAGGTTAGATTAATTCTTACATGTAAAATAACATAAATAAACAACAAAACAACGTTTTAAAGTTGAAAAAGGAAGTAATTATTCATGAAGATGATTGACAGTGTATGTACACGGATAGTATTTTTCGTTTGCCGACTTTTGAAGTTGGCAATCCCGTCTCCAAATAACAATACACCTAAGTTATTTGTAACATTCATAAATAACCTCAGTTTTGACGTGAGAACTTCTACTCAGTGTTTTTTATTTGTCACAAAATAACAACTATAGACAAATTATAATGTGCAATTCGTGAGCAAAGTGTCTTTTTTAAACTCGGTAAAATTGACGCACTCAGCAAGCCTCGTGCGTCAACATTTTTCTCTCGTTTAAAAAAGTGCCACTTTGCTCACTAGTTGCACAAATAACTATTTCGCCATACTGCCTTAAAAACAGCTGTTTTCAATGCATGCATTGATATGCTAAAGTTGTTCTTTTTAGTCCTATTACCTAAAAACATCAGCTGATGTCGAGGTCATCAGCTGTTACTTCGTTCATACGAATTAATTAACGATTGTAAAGCATCTAAAATAACAAATGATACTCTGGATTATAAATAACCGTTAAAACAGCTGTTACCATCGATTTTGAAGGTAAATAGGTTATAAAATTTAAATTTTTGTGAAATTTTTTTCTTATATTATTTGCAGTATAAAGAAAAATATAGTTCATCTCTTGGACCAAAAGAAGCTTTTCTATTATCGCTCATTTTCCAAGTTAAGCTTGAGATTTTATCGTAAAGCTACTTTTTGTCCTAGTGATGAAATAATATACGTTTCACACTAGAAAAATATCAACTTTTAAGTTATTCTCATGTTTAATCAAACAAACGTAACTTGTATTACGTCATTACGCATAATTCCAGGAGTAGATATTCTCCTCTCAGCTACCAGAGAGCAATATCCTTACATTTCAGAATTTAATTACTCTTTTCAACTACGGAGTGATATAAAATGGAACCTAAAGAAGGAGGACAGCAGTAGAGAACTCTGTATTATACTCAGTAACCCTCAGAGGGTGAGTACTGGCTTGCCAATCCCGAGAAGCCTAGCTGGATTTACACCTTTTCTCCTGTAGTCTTGGGTTAGATCCCTCTCTTTGAGCTTTGCTATAAGTTATTTGCGATCCTGACCCTATTAGTGTATTCGATGACCGAAAAGTGTATTGTCTTTAAGCAAAACGAAACGAAATATAGCATGAGTTTGGTAATTGCAAAAAATTTCAACCTACAAAATTTGTTTGGTATGTAGGGATATTTTGATACATTTCACGATTTTTTATAATTCATAATTTGAGGGTAGATGACGTTAGAAAAACAATGACGTAATTTTATTGAAATCGGCTCTAACGATTGTGATGAAATTTTGATCAAGTGTTTCTCTAATGTCCCAAACAAAACTTATTAATCACCATCTATCAGAAAACACAGTTTCGTGTGTTATTGGTAAAGAAATGGAAAATCGGTCTTTTATCCTCTTAAGCCTCTTAATTCTTAAGCCTTTGGCTGTTGTAAATTAATAATTACTATAAATTGATTTTATCGATTGCATTAAAGTTTTAGTAACATTGCAGGCTCACACTTGTGTGCAAATTGAAAGTAAAAAAAATACGGTTCTGGAACAATTGGCAAAAACATAAATGAACCTTCCAGCGTCATTATAAGCTCCATTTTAATCAAATACCATTTACACAGAGAACAGGTTTATGATACAACAAAAGAAGTTTAAATCCTGTTTAAATAAACCTATAGCCTATATATTTTTCAAGGATTGTTGATTTACATTTTTTAATTGGGAAATACCAAATTTATATATATTTGATGGCAAATCATTCTTAATTTTTGTTTAGTTTTGGGGATGCGTGAGTTTGAAGAATTTAACGAAGTTTTACTTTTTTTTTATATATTTGTTATTTTGTAGTTATATAACTAATTTAATGTAGCCATGCCCTAGTTTTCCTTCCAATTCCTATTTCTTTAATAACCTAGTCGAAATCAAAATCTGCATAATTAATGATTATTTCCCTTATTCACACAATGTTTGTCAATGTTTTCACACAACCGTCATTCCATGGAACACTCGGCCTTCCCTTCCCTCCTCACTACATTACCTGAAATAAACTAACCTAACCTAACCTTCCCTCCTCTCACCATAACCTAAAATAAACTAACCTAACATAACCTTCCCTCCTCACACCATAACCTAAAATAAACTAACCTAACCTATTCTTCCCTCCTCACACCATAACCACCTAAAATAAACTAACCTCACCTAACCTCACCTAACCTCACCTAACCTAACCTAACCTAACCTAACCTAACCGTCCCTCCTCACACCATAACTAACCTAACCTAACCTTCATTGAGTTCAAATTTTAATTTTTGATATATAAGAGGTTACAAGAATTAATTGTTAAAGATGGCAATGCAACTCCATGAAGCCTATGTGCAACTAAACCCCTCGATGAAATCTAGCAGATTAGTTTCCTAGACAAGTCTTAATAATCCACTGATTAACCATCTTGGAAGAGTTCATGAGGCGCTCCTGCTCTAAACAACCTAAATCGTTTGTCAGGAAGAGCCGCACAATCATTATGTTCCCTCAGCAATTTCATTACCTAAACCACATCGCCATCGTCCTATTGGATTTTAACAAAAAAATTTAACAAAATCTGTGGAGCCGTTATTACGAAATTGCGTTAAAAAATTAACAACCCTGTTTTTTTTTTTTTTTTTTTTTTACCGATAACTCATGAACAAACATATTTGGAGAGATGACAAGCAATTTGTTTGGACTCAGAGGCTTAGTAAATTTTCTCAAAACCGCGGAACCCGATTTTGAGAAAATCATGATTTTGTGTTTTGTTGTTACGACAGCTAACATCAAGTTTTGAGTTCTGAAAAAAAAATTAATTAATTGATTAAACATACCCGTTACCACGCATTTGGGCTCACAGTGACAGACAGATACCATTCCGAAAAATACTTTTTGGACCTCAAAATCCGCAAAACACTCGACACTATTTTTTTAGCCATCGCATAAAATGAATTATTTTCTGTAATTATTTTACCACAAAAAATATAACATGTTCACCATTTAGTATTTTGTATCTATAACGGTTGGAGTGGCAGCAATGTGGCCGAGCACAAAACGCACTCTAGTTGACCAATTCCACCACGCTTACAATAAATACTTTCTTGACCTTGGGTGTGTCCGAGCTCCGTTTAAATATTCGCACAGTGCTTCTAAAGATTGCACAACCATTACTAATGGCTCTAATCTTTCTATGCTGACTTGCAGTTGAAGTTTATGAGTTGTCAATTATTAAATTTGCAAATCATTTTGTGTTTTTCCTCGACGTTATTAATCGTCGTAAAGAATGACATAGACTGATTATCATGGATACCGTAACATGTGTAGGCTACTAGGAAGCGTTCTTGTTCAAGGTCAACCACGATAGTACGATGGATAGTTTAAAATTTTCCCCAATAAGTGACTGTATTTATTTTATTCCTTTTTTTTTTATCAAAATTATAACTCATGAATGTGCGGAGATGGTCATGGGATGGTTATATAGGTCCAAAATAAAGACGAAAGTTCCTGTGAACAATGTCTTGAAGCGCTTCTTTTACCAACTATCCTCCATTTTGTTTTTTTATTAAATAATTTATATCTAGAACGGATTGACCGATTGAGTTCAAATTTCCACTGTGGTCATCAATGTAAAGAGCTAGTTTGAAAAAAAAATCCAATTATCCGTTTCAAAATGGCGACCATTAAAAAATTTAACGAAATTATATTAAAATTAAATATTCTGAGTTGGCTGAAGAGCATACATAAATTCAATTGTTCAGGACAGATGATTTAAATATGCTAGTCACTTGGAACTCAACAATTTGAAAAAAATTATTCAGTATTATAAATGGATTAAATTAAAAACTACCCGTACTTAACTTTATTCATACACAGATAAAACTGAAAGAAGTTCATATCTATCAAATTAATTGTAAAATGGCACAAAGAAAAAACTAGCCGTTGGGTAGATGGCACCACAAGAGTATGATATTAAATAAAATATAAAGGGTAAACCAACCTGGCTGCCTTAATTTCCCTGACCTTACTGTTGTCTGGCTCTCATGCAATGCAAAATACCACCACTAAGACCAGTATCCCAGATGTAGCCATATGTAGCAGATGTAACCTATGATTTATAGAGGAGAAGTTGTAATAGTTGTCACCATTTTAATCTGATTTTTGCAATTTGTATCTTTGAATTTGATATTTGTTTTACTATTTTTACTATCTAGAAATGTTCTCATGTATCCTTCATGTTCTCCTCAATGACTACAATTTTTGTAATACAATTATATATATATTTTCAATAAATCTAGAAGCAATGATAATTTGACTCATCTAAAATTAATTTACTTTATTCTATGCCACCACAGCGAATGCCCTTTGATCCTTCATTTCATTTCTTTTCTTTTATTTAGCTGTTGACACACTATTACAACTATATATAATAGCCATGGTCATTTTATACAAAACACTTACGGTACATAAAATTTAATAATAATAATTAAAATGCCTCCCATGACTTTTTACAATACATCTGATAACATAAAATTACTCAGCACTCAACCATTCACCAACCAGCAGTGACTCAATAAAAAACAAATAAATAATAAAACCACAAACCTATATTGACAATAGGTTATACAGATACAACTGCCTATCATCAGTAGGGTATATAAAATATCAGAGAACACAACAATAATAAATAAAGAGACAAAACAATCAATGGATAGATTATACAATACAATTAAATGCAACTGGCAATACCCCACAATTTAACACAACAAAGTCCCAAAACAACCAACAAGGATTTGAGCACAGTTTTCCCAGACTTAGAAGACTTATACCCCTATTTCATAAACTTACCCACAGACTAATAATAAATCCACCTATCAGTAATAAATCCTTCAAGTGATTATTAAAAGTTTTGTAGTTTTTTAAATTTTCTTGACAGACACTAGGAGCCTGTTGATAAAGCTATTGCAGCTTGTACGCAAGTGGTATTTATTGAAGATTTAGTCTGTGTTTTATTAATCTTAAGTCACCCTCTTTTCTGGTGAAATAAATGTGGCAGTCGCTATTTTGTGCTGTACCACACTTAAAACGACAAAACAATATTACATCCATTATATAAATACATGGAAGTGTTAAGCAGTTTTCTGCTTTAAATACAACCCTACATGACTGGCCATTGTTCAAATTTGAAATTACAAGTATGGCTCTTTTCTGCATGACAAATAGTCTTTGTATTTGCCTTTCAGCTGGGATTTCCCCACAATCTAACACCATAATTTATATGAGAATATATTAAGCCATAATACACGGTGGTCAGGAAGTGCTTGCTACAGCCATGTTTAGCTAAGCTTCGAAGAATAAAAATACCCAGAGCTATTTTCCCCCAAATCTTATCGATATGATCTGACCATGTTAGTCTATATTTTGACCTAAAAACTTAACTGATCTGACCTCTTCTAGTTGCTCTTCACCCAAAAAGATGTTACCACCTGAACTATGTTACGCAGTTGCATATCACTGCCAAACAATGCTTTCAAGGATTTCACTGCTAGGTTTGTATAGGTATCTAAACAGTATAAGTTCCAAAATTTCATGTTCATACTGACAACCTTGTCATTTTACAGGAATTCAAAGGATTTGCTATGAATGTCCGACCATTGCCGGACAAACTCCCAAACTAATAATCCATCCCCTATCGTATAATCTCACTGAACCGATACTGATACCAGCCAGCTTTTATGAGTTTATTAAATAAATGTAATATTATTTACAATAATTATTTGGTAAAAAGCTTAACATAATTAGGCTGTATTTGGAATTGTCCTAATCCCACAACTCGTTTAATTAACAGACAACACTAAATTTATATGGTCTTTGTTACACAATACTCCGTTTTCCATGACCCCTCCCTAATTAATTATTTTAGTTTGTAATTATTTTAAATAAGTTGAACATTTCAAATTCAAAAATTAAAAACCTGTCCACCCACTCTATGTATGAGACTGACACTGGCTGTGTTGTCACTGATAAGCTGGCACATCTGTTTTGCTGGCTTATCGTAGATGGTTTGCAACACACACAGATCAAATCCTTGTGACAACCAAAAATTTGACAAATCTACAGCCCACCTGATGTGGCAAATGCCACAATAGCTAGCGAGTCTCTCAGTTGAAAGTGGTATAGTTACTGACTAGTAAAAAAATAACCAATTATGGCTCGTACAGCAAATGAAGCTGTAGCTCTTGATACATTTCTGTAAAGTGCTGAATCCACAACTACAGCTTAATATAGGGACTGTCCTGTACTTCCCAGTCTCCACTTTCTATCCACTCATTTTTTAAATATTCTATGGACCATTTCCTTAAAACTCTTTACGAACCTTGGCTGGTTTAATGGGTCCCATAATTGCATATAATTTAGCAATTTGTCTACATGCTTATTTCCCTCTATACTACAGTAGGCTGTGGTCCATTGCAAGAGAATATGCAATTCCTTCTCTCAGTAAATCACAATGTATAAATACCATATCAAATCTGTTTATAAAACAAAATTACATCAAATTAATAAAGACAAATAATCAGGAGAAAAGTACAGCAATCAACTTTTAAATTTTAACTTTTAATATTATTTATATTCCATCCTTGAGATGGTAAGCATACATTGTGCTGTTTGGTATTTAACACATTCGATGCGATAAATAATTTTAATAAAGTCATAAATAAGCTGATTTTTTTTAAAGTGAAAAACTTACCTTGTATAGCCAAAAAGCAGGAACATGAAAATTGCATTTCCGGACGAATTTCCTTATTATGTCGACTTCACAAGTTGCGGCCTACATGGGGGCCGGCCGCTCCTTGGTGTAATTCACGTATTGTTGGTAGTGCAGTTGGGGGCTCTTGTTGTTTGTTAGTGCACACTAAATAACTTATATAAAAAAAGTGTCTTCGATTGTTTATCTTATCACTTGAAACTATTTACAACTATATACAGACCACACCCTCAATGTTTATTTAGCTTCATGGTAAGCTTCAAAGCACCGGCCCATGCATAGGCCAGGCTTTTCTTCACAAACATCACAATAAAAAGCTGTTTTTACGTTTGGCTTTCCCTCTGTAGTGCAGAACCGACATTTCTTTCTTTTGATTCTATTCTTAGCATCTCGCTCAGAAATCTTTGACATGTGGTGTGCTTCTTTCCTCAAACGCTTTTGCTGGCGATTCAACGAGGGGGGGTGGTAGCAATCCTTTAAATATTACCAATCTAAATTCATACAGACATTTTGTCATTGTACATGTTGTATAAATAGTGTGTGTTCGTAAGAATCATTTGAAGTGTATGTACAATTTTTTTTTGTACCACCTTATAGTTTTTCTTTCACATGGGTGGTAGGACATCATTCGGTCCGTCCTATCCACACCACTCATGTGGGCATTGTACTTTATGATGGGTAAAGAGATGTTTCTGTCTTGTACACCCTCTTTTATCAATGAATACCACCATCAGGTTCTCATGTTCAGTGGACAGGTAATTAACTGTCCGCTTATCCCTCCACCTACCCACCATTACACTATTTCCATACAGAGCGATAGTTTCACCTTTTTGTAGAGATTTATCCTTTACTTCACGGGGAACATACTTCCTGCCAGAGCACAATGTTCCCGTGCAATACGTCTTCTTTGCTAATAACTTTGAGTGTGTAACTGTTATAAAAATTGTCCATGTACACAGAATGACCCTTCTCCTAGTAAGGTTTTAAAAGGTGAATGACGACTTTTTCAGTGTGACCTTTGCCACCAACGACTGGATCACTTTTGCCTGAATACAATAAAAAATTTAAAATTAAACTTTGGTGTTCCGTCAGTGTATACAGCTTTAGGCCGTACTTATGCCTTTTCCCCTTTATATACTGTCGGAAGTGTAGGCGTCCCCTCCAAAGCACCATGGCCTCATCTAGAGATAACTCTTTTTGAGGATAGTAAATATGTCTCATTTTGTCATTGAAATAGTCTACAACAAAACTGATTTTATGGGTAGCCCATTCACTCACACCTGTATTTTCTTATATGTTACAAAAATGTAGACAGCTCATGATTGATAGAAACCTATCTCTACTCATAAAACTACTGAAACATTTGAGGTTGAACAGATAATCGGTTCTCCAGTAGTCCTGAATTCTGTTTAGTTTTATGGTTCCCGTGTGAAATAGAATACCTATAAAAGTCTTTAGTTCGGGTACTGTTAGGTCTTTCCATTTATTGATACGAGATTTGGGGGTCAGCCTAGGTTTTGCAAAAACATTTTCGAGAGCATATTTGTTAGTATACACGCAAACTCTCTCTAAAAATATCTCGTCTAACAGGAGAAAAAAATAATCCAAAGGAGTTCCATTACCCGGAATGGGAACCAATAAAGTGTCTAATCCTGTAAATTCAAGTGGTCGCATACCTGTTGTTGAGGTACTCCAAATGGGCTCCACATTTCCAATATTAGAATCATCCTCACTTTCGTATTCACTGTCATCAGAACTATCATTTTCAACAACTCTTTGAATTGGGTCTATGGATCCGTCACTGTCATGTTAATCGCTGTCATTTTGTCTATTTTCCACCCCAATGTTACTCTGAGAGGAAATACCCGCTCTAACCAAATCCATTTTAGTAATATATATAATATACCTAATCAAAATAACACCTAATCAATTCAATAAACACCGATATAACACAGTAGAACCGAGGTTATAAACGAGCACTCAGAGCGGCCGAACCGATTAGCAAAAACGCAAACGAAAACTATCGAGAAGTTGCTTGTAGTGTAAGGAAACAAGCTGCACAGAATCAACCGTCTACACTGAATGACTGTACCACACTGAAGCAATACGTAGTTCACTATCTAGCGGCCAGCGGGTGGGCCTGCCGCTGTACACAAACTACGGGACCGGCCCCTCGGTGGGCCTGTCGCATTCAATGTGTTAAAATCAATACAAGTAAAACATTGCTTATTTAATTTTGTAAAGTTAAATTTCAATATGAACATTTTCATTAAGAGGACTAAATGGATGTCTGATGACCTCTAAAGTATTAAATGTATTCAACATATTATAAACAATAAAATTTGTTAATCTTTTGAGTACTTTAAAATAAAAGTTGCGCAATTTTCCACACTATCCAAATTTATAGTTGGAGTCAACAATTATTTGAACTGATGATAATCAAATATTGTTCATTACTTTATTTTGATTATTGGCTCATGCCGCTGCGGTGCACCCTTTGGTCTGAAATAGAGCTAGAAAGTAAAGAGGTGAAATTTGGGTATGTAGTAGGCTATGCACGTGGCTTTATAGGCCCAAATGAGAGATCAAGGTTGATCTGCGGCCGTCCGTGTTTGTCAAATGTTGTGTCGTATCTTCCTAGTTGATGTTGGCCCCCATTGTAGAGATTAGCTGATAATTGTTGAATGTGTTGTTTGATGAACGGCACAATTAAGTCTTTATATAAGGTCCTCTCTGCTGCACATTGGTGTTTTAGTAATTATTCTCAAAACCTTGTTTTGGAGTAGTCTGTGCACATGTGTGTCCTGCGCAGCATAGGTATGACACTTCTAAGTACAGATAAATAGATTGTGGTGGCTATTCTCAATCCAAGAGAACTTGTTTCATTGAGCAATGTATACAGTTGTGACAGTGTCATGTTTTCTCTTTTAATTGCGTCTGATATGTGGGCGGACCAAATCAGTTTCCTATCTAGGATGACCTTGAGGTAATTGACCTGACCCTGCCAGTGTATGTCTTCGTTTAATAAGCGTAAGTGTGTATTAATGGTGTGTATGTTTCTTTTAGAGAGCAAAAGCGCCTGGCACTTGGACACATTTACCTTTACTCTCCAGGCTCTAAGCCATGGCTCTATATTGTTTAGTGAAGTTTGTAACCTACTGTAGATCATATAACCTACTGTTGAAATGACTGTGCGGATATCGCGGTTTCGTCAGCATATATAGCCACATTGGTGTTATCAAGTGTTGGAATGTCGTTGATATAGATATTGAACAATATGGGCCCGATGAGCGAACCTTGAGGCACGCCAGCTTGTATTGTCCTCTGTGAGGATGTTGTTTGGTCTACATCAACCCTGAACTTGCGGTCTGATAGGTAAAACCTTGTACCGACATACATATTTTTTTTTTGAGGTAGATAAAACTTACTGCCGAGAAGTGCTGTACCCTAGCGTTGAAGTCCGAAAACAGCGTCAGGTGACTCTTGCCGTAGGCAAAAGTCTAACGGCGCCTGCAGGCGATAACATATAGTTCAGAACCGAGTGTTGTCATGATAACATTGCCTCGAAAAGTTTTCTAAAAAATTATGTTTTTGCATTAACTGTCATCATGTAGATTGTACTATCTTTGTTATTTTAAAAAAAAGAAAAGTTTAATACAGAAGCTTCACTAAGATGTGGGTAGTTTTTTCTTTCTAAATTTATAAAAAAACATAATCTTTATTCATCATGATTCGTCTTCAAACATTTTTTTGACAATTCTCGAACCAGGTAAAAGAAATTCACTGTTTTATTTTACTGAGTTAACTATGTTAAAATATGTACTGTCTTTATAAATGTAAATCTGCTTTTAATTATAACTAAACTTTAGCTTGTCAGTAAATTATAAGAGTATAGATTCAAACAGTCTTTTTTTTTAAACGAATAGCAATTCATTTTATTTCTAGTTATTATAAAGTGAAATCATCAATTGACTTATTTAACATATATAACATTTTATTTCAAAGAAATTGCAGTTTCAGAGCTTAGTTACAGAGAAATATATTACTTATAAACCTAGAACAGAAGTGTTTAAACTTGTAAAAGGTCCCTGTTCATTTTCTAATTCCAACCTGTATATTTCTCAGCTTATGCTGGTTCAAGCTGGAATTACAAGCTAGAATTTCAAGCTGTAACTTCAAGTTCAACTCAAGTCCAGACATTTCATCTGAAGGACATTTCAGCATTGTTCGCAATGTAAAAGTGAAAACTAAAAAAAATAAATAACCAAAGAACTTGAATTTATGTATTTTCATTAATTGAGGACTTGTTGTGAAATTTGTTTAAGTAATGCTTTAGGTTTTTCAACAATAATAACAATATTTTTTTTTTTAAATGCAAAAACTAAAATAAATTTTTCTTTGGAAGGGATAAGCTAGCAATTTCGGACCTCATAACCCCTAAGGGGTTGATTTCTAAATTATAAAGTATTGACGTCAATTACTGGTAAAATTTTCTAGCATTTTTTTTTATATAATAAACCTTTTTTTATAGTTGGCCAACTCAGAGAATATACATGAAATTAATTTTTTAATTTTTTTTTATTTTCTAATAAGTTAGTCTTAGAATCATTTTTTTGTAACTTAAGTACTATTAACAAATTGTTACCATTATCTTTGTTCACCAAAATATTTTTGTATTTTAAAACATATGGGGGGAGACTTGTTTAACGTTATGTAAATTTTTGTTTTAAGGGCGTATCATCTTTACACATGTATGGATATATGTATATATGTATATATATATATATATATATATATATATATATATATATATATATATATATAAGTATGCATAAATAATGATCAATTGATTCATTACAAATTGTTCTTTTTTTAATTTTAAAAAAGGAAACTAATTTTATATGTTAATCTGTTTTTCTGTAAATGGTTAACTCAGATACAGTTAGATTTAAAAGAGGCCAAGGTCACCGAGGGAACTAAATAACTAAATTTCTTCATTTGACATGACGATTCCTTTGGTTCCAATACGCTCCTTTGTTTCTTGTTAAAATTTTCCCCTTTGAATGGTACATGTTACTGGTAGCAGAGCTTGGTTTTCAAAAATTGGAACCGTGTTTTTCAAAATTGATTTTGTGCAGTATAGACTTCACCTCTCACACATTTAACTGAGCCACATTCTTTTTTTTAAATTCAACATATCTCAAAAACAGAAAATCCGTTGTTGATGAAACTCATCTTTTTCTTTCCTTTTTTTAATTTAATTATTATTACTTACAATAAAGTAACTTACACATACACGTTGCTTAATACAATAAACAATTGAACATTCATTTCAAAACCTTAATTCGTTTAGTTACATTGCACTTCAAACAAAATTTTGCAATTTTTTTTTTTACACATAGATGAGCTTACTTACTACAGCATAAAATCAATTGTTGGGGATTGGATGTCGCTTGGTGCTGTTTTCGGAAATTTTTGTATATGGGAATTTTTTTAAAATTTTTGTGAGGGAATTTTGTCACATTGATATTTGTTGGGGTGCTTGTCTTTGATATAGGTGTGCCCAGATTGTTGTCAACAAGTCAACATGGCTGACTTGTTCAAAATTGTTGATAGTTTAAGAAAAACGGAGTTAGCTTTTGAGGTTGTGGCTCACGGGGGTGCGGTCGACACAGTGGCGAACATGCGTAAAGCATTAAGACTTTTATTAGTTCAAAACAAAGAAATAGATGCACAGAACTTTTCCGAAAGCATAATCTCAGAACATTTAAAGTTAGTTGCTGATACGTTGAGTTACCTTAGTGATGACATTGAGAGTTTTGTTCCCGTAAATCCGGAAATATTTCCAAAATATGACATCTGACTTGCGCTAGTCGCGAGTAGAATTGATACTTTAAGTAAAGTTGTTGCGGAAGTTAAAACCGAACCGAATCCAGTTAAATTTTCAGAACAAATAATAGTGCTAAATAGAAACTTAGAATCATGTAGAGTAAATTTCCAAAAAATTAAATAGGACCATGCAAAAAGTGGTCAGTTATTGGCTTCGCCCGTGCCGCCTGTGGCTATTGCCGCCGCCTCTCGAATGCCAGACTCTATTGCGCAGCAAGGTTTCATGGAAGGGATCAATACTTTGGGGCACTTGCCCGTACCTGCAAGTATTTCTAATTTACCAAGCAATTTCGGAACAGGGTTATATGGTAAACTTAGCCACCCAGCCGAAAAGCTTTTGTCTACTCTACCTAGTACAGATGGTTTGACTTGGACCAATTACTGAAATTCTTAAGAATTTTATTAAATTTGTGCACAATATTCCCAGATATCAGGAGTAACATTATTTCAGTTCTATTGCCTTATGCAAAGGGACCATTAAATTCTTGTTTGCTCAGGCATACCAGCTTTGCCGATTTCCATAGGGAAGCCTTAACGCTTTTCATCCCAGATAAGCGAAAAAGCATTTTGGAGCGGGATCTTTTCTATCGTCCTCAGGGATATGGAGAGACTCTGCACCAATTTGCTCATGACATAAAGCTGGTTGCTCAGTTACTCTTAATTGATAAGTCAGAGAAGGACATTACTGGAGGTTCGCAATTGTTTGGTGTTTGAGGAAAGACCAATTAGCTTTGGGGCCCTTGATAGGATATGTGGTCAAGTAAATAATACCCTCTACACAGACCATGAGAGGGCTAACTTGGGGTTTAATCAGAACATGAGTAGGAACTCCAGTCAATTTAGAGAGTCTCGAAACCCAATAACTTGTCATAGGTGTGGTCAAAAAGGACACATCAGTCCAAATTGTCCCTCTCCCAAGCAGAGTCAGGGAAACCAAAAATCTGGTCAGGCAATCTGGTCAAAAAAACGTGTTAAGAAGGTAAACTTAGTTGGCAGTTTAGTAAATCCTCCCAAAGTCCAACCCAGAAAATTTAGACCCAAAGTTTATGTTAGAACTGGCACAACTCATGGCTTTGAGAAAGTCAGGTGTGACATTAGGGACACTAAGGTGAGTACTGTGTCCTTTTGTAGGGGGATCTCTGAAGGTTCGGGAAAGAGTAGTTTAATTCCAAAATGTATTTTATGCGACAGATCTGGTCTCTATATCTGGGGGTGTCTTGATTTCGTTCGACCCAGGTGGAGGTGTTATGCACCCTTGAACTGGCCAAGTGTGGCTTGTACTCGCAAAAGCTACAGGATGTTGAAATCTAAGTCCCGTGCCGATCAAGTTTTGCCTCTTGTAGAAGTGAGATTTAAAAACCATTTAGTCTGAGCTCTTTTGGATTCAAGTTTTGTAAGGAGCATCATGTCAACAGAACTTTTCAATAAACTAAAGTCTTTGCAACTTGTTCAAAAATTGCAGGAAGTAGATTTCGACTGTGTGACGGCTTCCAGCGAGAGGATACATATAGCTTCTACCTGTCACGTCCATTTCTACATTGAATATTGTAGTTGGACTTTCGATGTTCTTGTAGCACCCCAGCTTTCCTGTGAACTCATACTTGGCTCTGATTTTATCATGAAAAGCCAGATGTATCTGGATCTTTCGAAAGGAATTTTCAATTTTAATTTCAACAAAGGAAAACCCTTTAAGTTGTTAGGATTTAACCATTATCTTGCAGCGTCCAGCGCTTCTCCTACTAACGGAACATTTCCTGCTAAACCATTTCATTCATTACAACATTTAGACCCAGTAAAACGTAGAATTCTCGAAAATCTTTTAAAACAGTTTCCTGAGAATACAGTATCAATTGTTGTTTCATACCTCATTGTGCTCTGATTTCTATCATTGGACATGTCTAGCTTTTGTTTGAGAAAATCAATCAGTGGTTGTGTCTTTTCGTCGGCGAAATTAATATTGAAATCACCACTGATTATCATTGGAATTTCATGAAATTTTCTCCAAGCAACGCAGAACGTCTTTTGTATAATTATATTAATACATTTTGATGAAAAAATTTAATGAATTAAAATTAAATTCAGGATTTAGATCTCCTGAATATTTTTTCCTGGAGAAATATAAACAGCAATAATTATGATAAATTGTCCAGTTTCTGTTACACATCAACTTAAACAAATTCTCCGATTTTCGACTGGAACACTCCAAGGCCAGCTGATTTGTTTGAATATGTGAGGTTACTATATTCGCATTATCACCTGCATTATGATAAATTGCTACTCCACCCGCAGAAACCTCAGGTCCTATATACTTTGTAATGCAACTGATATCCCGAATATCTATGATCTCTCCATATTTCATATGTGTTTCCGAAAGAATAATAATTACTTTTGATTTTTTCAAAATACTGTCATTGAGATCGAGTGCATATGCAATGATGCTTTGACAATTGATTGAAAACAAAAGATATTCCTGTTTTGTTGCCAATAAAGTCAGACAAAACTTCATTAATTGTTGTAAATTCCCCCCCCCCCCGCTTCCCCCGAGCTCCTACCCGCTCTTTGATCTAAGAGACCAAGAGAGAGAGAGAAAAAGATACCAGTAGCGCTTGTATAGAACGTCAGAATGGTAGGGTACGGTAAGTTGCGTGACGCGAGTTTACACTTCCCCCCACCCATGCCAAAAGTCCCCAATGGGCCAAAAGAAGTTATCACTTCAATAATCTGATATATTACAACAGTGAAGGTAGTTTGATATATATCTCTGTTGGTATAATGACAAACCAGCTTAGTGCTTACAAAACACAAAAAAGATCAAATGCAATCCTTTGGATTTAGATATTTCCATAGTTCCATCTAAACTAACATATACTATATACCGGTAATGATATATATATACACACACACACAGGCTGAGACGGTAAAAGTATTTAAAAGGCACAGAGTCTTAAAAGGCACAGAGTCTTAGTGATTACTACCTGTCATTTGGCGAAAAAAAGTTTTCCTACTACAGCTGATCAGGCATGGTAATTGTCCATTTGCTACTACTCCAAAATCAGGAATATTAAAGTATAACATGAAGTGAATTAATTGATTTGGTTATATTTTTTCCCATAACTAGAGGATATGTTTCAAATTATATAAAATATGAGTACTGGATAAAATTATCATTTTCATTAAGAATATTAAAAAGTGAGTTAAATTTTCAATATCACAATTTTCATTTATGCCTACATGTAAAGTTGTCTAAAATTTGTGTTTGGTGCAAGATTGTTGAAAATTTTAGGACAATGTTGGTGTAAAATAATTTTGTTCAAATAATTAATTATCTGTTTTGGTATTTATATAAAACTAACTAAATAAGAAAACTATTTTTGAGGTTAGGTCATTTATTTGAGGTGTGCAACCTTTTGAGCATGATGCAAAAAAATAGCCTAGTCGGCAAATGTGCGTTGTTCCTGTCATTGCAATTTAAGAAATTTATGCAAATTGTTTACTACATAGCTTATTTTGAAACAATTGGATCAGAGTTGATGTCAGAGGACACTTTTAAAGATTAATTATGTACTGTAGTGTCCCAATTTATTAGTTATTTTGGTATTTTTTTCATGAGCTTCAAAATTATTCACTTCGAATTTGACATATTTCAGTAATGTATTTGTAGGTTAACACAATGTTTTGACTGTTTTGGATTCGTGTTGTTAAAACCACAGAATAGTAAACATGGAATGTGTAATTTCAATGATTTAGACATTCAAGACTTTTGTGTTCATCACAATATCGTTAAAAGAAAAATTCAGATACCCATCTGGCCAGACCTGTATCATATCACTGAAGTCAAGCAACATTGAGGGTGGTTAGTACTTGGATGGGTGACCACTTGGGAACACCATGTGCTGTTGGCACAATTTTTTCTTTTATTTTCAAAATTTTAGTTGGGGTTATATTATTCACTTATTGGTCCTTAATGTAGAAAAATTAAATTTTTTTTTTGCGTGAAAAACTGATGCTCACCAAAAAAATGTTATTAATCTTATGAAGACTGGTATGTAGTACAAAAATAACAACAAAATCTAAATTTAGGCGTCACTAGAGTAAATAATTACCCTTTTAAAGTACCAAAATAAATTAGTTCAGTCTAAAATAAGCAATATAAAAGTATGAAATTCAGGTCTGATGATGTTATTATGTCTGCCTACCTTAATACGTATGGCAACGTTTGTCAAGTTAGTGAATGTCTCATTATTACAAAAAATATTTTATATGGTAAGGACTAATTTCTTTATTAAGTCTGGCAAGGTGATTATATATATCATAACCTTTTTCTCATGATTATTCAATCATACAGCATAGTAATATTAACCTGTCAGATGACATGCAATGAATATAGGTCCTATTATGCAATTGTCATCCTATTGCATAACCTGTACAAACCAGATACATAGGTTGATTTCCTAGGCCCTACTTTCAACTAGAATTCATACTTGTATATTGCTTATTTTAGACTGAACTAATGGATTTTGGTACTTCAGAAGTGTCATCTGACATCAAGGTCTGTTACTATTATTGTAATAAAGCCCATCAGCTAAATTTCACTTTATTAATACTAGCTTTTCAAATAATTGTAAAAAAAAAAAAAATTATTGATCATGAGATTAATTAGAAGATATGCCATATTCATTTAGTGGGCTATATATAAAGTTATATATATATATATATATATACATAACATTAGTTATATATATTCGTAAAGTGGGCTATAATATATATATATATATTACATTGAAAAATAATAGTTCATATCAAATTGAGAAGGGCAAGGGTAACTTTAAATATATAACCTATAAATGGTAAATCGACCATACCTAACCTAACTTGTCCCAGACTGTAACAGTTATTGTGTAGATTGTTTACGTCATATCAAATTATTAACAATTATCCTTGGACTTGACAATACTATTGAGCCAATTACACAGTTTATCTACTGTAGATGTGGACAGATCACACTTTTTTTTAAAATATAAAACTATCTTGTTCCCATGTTAATCTGTTATAAAACGTTACATGGGATCCCCCCCCCACCAAAAAACCTGTAGTATCCTTTATATTGAGAGGTATGTTAGAACTAAAATCTGGTGGAATGATGTCGGAAATTCTAGAAAGCCAATGTGAGGTTTATATAATCTAATCACAAATTTTGACATAAATGGCAGGTTAGGTTAGATTACACTTAAATGATTTTTAAATTTTTTTTTATAGTCATGAAACCTTAATCATGTACTAAATATTGGCTTATTGAATGATTAAGGTAAAAAAATAATAAATAAAATAAGACAGTAAACTATAAAGTATTAAATTATTATAAGTATTTAGATTTTATTATCCTTATAGCATATAATACATTACAGATTTTTCAAATTAATTTACAGTTTCAAGTGTTTGGTGTTGGTACGATGTTTGTGTATTAATGGCTTAAAGAAAATTAAGTGTGATGGATCTATTTGTTACAAAAAAAGCTTTTCTATTTCTTTCTTTTACATTTGTGACCGTCTCCACTTCTTTTGACCAGCTGGAAGCTCCGGCTGGCTGGAGACCGCGTACACTTTAGCCGAATCTTGTCAGGATGGGCCAAGGAGTCGGGTTAGGACGCTAATGAACGCACGCAACGCAAGTGAAATTTATGTTATATTTTATTTTAGTGCCGAATTAAAGGTTACAAAATTAATTATGATTTATTAAAAAGACATAACGGCAAGATAAAGCCTTAATAGTGGCCGAAAAGCATACCGTTTAATTTAGCTAGCACGTGGCCGAAAATGGACTGACCTCGTCCCGTAGTGGTCTTTCTTCTAGCGGCTCTCGGGAAAGACTCTCGGTCGGCTCGCTAGCTCAAGCCCTCCACTCCTCGTCTCTCCCCTCCCCTTCTTCTACGTCATATTGCACTGCTCATCAAAATCGTAAGTGCCAATTCATATTTTATTATTTAAAAATCCCTTTTCATTACATCCTAATTTATAATTATTATGATTTTGGTTTGGTGGGCTCCTTGACTGGGCCACACATTTATCCATGTATTTAATTTTGTTATGGAAATCTTCATATATTGGCATATCTGACATTGATATAATGACATTAATGTTATTTTCCGTCTTTTGTTTATGTTTCACTAGTTCACTTCAAATGCATAAAGCATGATTGAACATCTTCATTTAACAAACACAAATAACATGACCACTTAAATGAGTAATATTACTCTGTGAGACCATATGGTTTTTTTCTTTTCGCCAGCGTGGGGTGGCTGTGGTGTTTCACCACAATTCGATTTGTCGCACCAGGAAATTGACACCACGTGCATCATTTACCTTGCGCAAGGAGATGATCCTTGCACGTGGAGTGTGGCAGGCAGCGAAAGAGATTAGTTGCAAGGAGTTGACCGGTGATCGTTTAAAGTTTGACATTCATATTAACCTGATCAATGGTCGGCTAAGACCATTTGGACGGGTCTAAAGCCCCCAGAAATATGTATAATTAAGTGCTCGCGAAATTGACCGTAATTGTATCAGAGCTAGTTTATGATGGACAACAGTTGTGCTATCTTTAAACCAGACCACGTTTCCCCTTCACAAATTGTTAATACATAAGTAACCACTAGTTTAGCTTATTTGATATAATAAATAATTGTAATAATTTAAGGGCCCACACACATTATATATATATATATATATATATATATATATATATATATATTCATTTGTAGGCCTAATGATTAAACTAGATTTTAACATACTTTAGGGTGTTCTTGTGTAAGAAAGAAAGCTTGTTCAATGCTTGGCCACAGTTTACTTACACAAATAAATGGGATAGAATAAGATTTATTATTGTTTATGAGTTAATTAATAATTCATCTGAAGTTTATACATGGACCTTTACATTAATAGGGTATACCATCACTTATTTTAGCTCATTTCCATTATCCTCGTACCAAATGTAGTTTAGGTTAGCTTTTGTAGGATATAATGTTATCAACGGTAATTGTATGTGCAACCGGTCTTTTTCGCGATTTTTATATCATGTTCTACATACCTTATTTATTAATAATAAAATAAGTTTTCAAAGCGGAGCTAACTTTTTCACGAAAAAACAACAACATAATGTCGTCTTTTCTAGGTTAAGGTACATTAAGTGAATTACGTGTTAAAATAGGTTTGTACGCGAATTTTTACTTTACAAGACTTGCAAGAATTTTTTTACTATAAGAATATAATATATAGTCACCTTACCCGACCTACGCTTAAATTAGAAAAAAAAGAAGAAATGGTGCATGCGTTCCCACGCTGTTAGTACCCATCCAAGTACTAACCGTACTCAATGTTGCTTGACTTTGGTGATCTATGTATTGAATTTCGTAGTTTTGAAATCGTGATTTTTCAGGGAAAAAGTTAGCTCTGTGTAAAAAACTTATTTTATTATTAATAAATAAGGTATGTAGGACAGATTAAAAAAATTCACCAAAAAAACTGGTTGCAGTTAGAGTTAACAATTATCTTACCAACTACTGTCGGGATAATAAGAGAAAACAAAACATAAAAATGAGTGGTGGGAGGATAATAGAAGAGAGCCAGATCATTTATACTCTTAAATTTATTAACTCTGTTAGTAGCATTTATTAACTCTATCTGATTTAATAACTAAACAATAGACACCCATTTTTTAACACTTTGCTTGTGGCATTATTTTACATTGGCAATATTGTATGATTTGCTAAATTTTATAGACTTCAGTAAATTATATGACTATATTTTGTCATAAACTAAAAAATATTCTAAAATCACCAATTTACTATAAATTTTAGCCAAAAAATGTGTTCAATGAAACATTACTTTATTATTGAAGATCAAGTGTAACAAGATTTGTTGTTAGCTCTCTAGTATTTTATTGTATTAAATAGATTTTATAAGTAGCCTACTTGTTATGGAATTGTGAAATACATATATTAAAAAAATTAATCAATATATTTATCTTTCAGGTTAGAAGTACTAATCAATCATTATGGCATCAAGGAGATTTAAGTTTAAACCTAAACCTGTAATAAGTGCTGTTGTTAGAAGACCAAAGGATAACTTGGATGTAGATAAAGAAAGAAACTTAGACCAAGTAAATGATAATGATTGCAGTGATGTGTTATTCAGTACAGAATCTATTGAGAAAGAATCTTTGGCTACATCAATAAAGAATGAATTAATTCTTAAAGACAACTCAAAAATACTTGAAGATGTGCCTAATGAAAAATTTTACGAGGAAAATTCAGAAGAAAGAATTAAAGCAAATGTTATTCAGCCTGTACTTAGCTCATCACAAAATTTGAACATTTCTATAGATTATATTGTGGCAGAGAGAACTACATCTACAGATACCCAAATTTATCAGGAAAGTGCTGTACATGAAGTGGTAGAAAGCATTATCCAGAGTAGTAGTAGTAGTGTACAAGCAGAGAGTGAGAAAAAATGTCAAAGTGGAGACGAAATAAAAAAAATTACTGATGTACGTGCCGTGCCAAAAAACATTGTTACTCAGTTTAAAAGTACTGTGACTGGTAATGTTAATTCAGTATCCGAAAATAATGTATTAAACATTACTGCAGAAGTACCGAAAGTTGTTTCAAAATTTGGACGCTATAGACATAAACCTGTGTTATCTAGTGCAGTTCTACGCCCGAAGGTTGAAGTCTCTATTGAGAATACTTCTGTAGATAATGCAAAAACTTTAGATAATTGTGATGGTCTTGAAAAGTCCAAACAAAGTATAACTCTTGTAAATAATGTAGATATAGTTTTAGAACCTCAAAAAGTGAACTCATCAAATAACCAAAGTGACTGTGATATTTTAAGTAATGAAATCTCTGTATTTAGTGATAACATCTCCAAGCCTTCATCTAATGATCTTTCTAAACCACCTCAATCTCCTGTAAAGTCAGTACACAAAGCATTTGCCTTCAGACCAGTTCCGAAACTTTCAGATGGTGTGAGGAGGCCAAGTCTGCAAGCTATTGAAAATGAAGAAGACAATAACCAGAAGAAAGAAATTAAGGATAATTTAAAAAATTATAACGATTTATTAGCAGAAGGAAAATTGTTTGTATCAAAGAAGGAGCAATCTTTCAGGTATTTATTACTGGAAACAGTCAAATAAAACCTCCCCATTTTTTACTGAATGGTCAATTTTTACTGATAACTCATAAACCATAATACCCCCAGGACACAACAAGAAAAAAAAAACTATAATATTCAGAGAGAGGGTGACCAATACATTTTGTTTGGGTCCTTAGAGGCTACACTTGAGCAAAATTGTCAGAGCTGATTTTGAGAAAATCATAATGTTGTGTTTTTTGTTTGGCAGCGTCCCTGAAAAGCCCTGAATATGGTAAAATATGCCGACATACCAAATTTGATTAAAACCGTACTATGGGTTTAGGCTGTACATGCATCATTCCAAAAACCTGTTTTGGACTGGGGAGGGGGAACTCCATAACAGATATATTAGCAAAAACCTTGACATAAATTTTTTGACCCATCACGACTATTTCAAATATTTTTTGCTTATTTTTTAACTAGTTTAACTTACAGATTATTCAGTTCTACCACCTTAAGTCCCAAGCACCAATATTATATTGTGTGCAAGTTATAATATTACTATTTTACAAGATAGGACCATGTAATGGGGAAGGGGAGGGGGAGTGTGAGTAGAGGATGTGTCATAATATATATAGTTACATAATCAACAAAGCTAAGTAAGTGCCTTCAATTTATTAAATAATGTTATTGTGTTTTTATAGATGTAATAAATTCAAGATCATATTACAGTCCTGGTTTTAAAGATATTTGATTATGATGGATTGTTGATTTTATTGATATGGTTTACGTAGACACTTACTAAAACAAAATTGTATGCCAATAGACTGGAAATCTAACAATTATGTGGTTAACATCTTTTTGTCCCAACTTAAAAAAGTTAATCATATAACCAAGTGATTACTCTTTGTGGAGATTTAACTTGAAAAGAATTTACCCTTATTAAAGCAGAGGAATTTTATTCTCCAATTTTAATTACGTTTTTATTAACACAACACATAAGGGCCGTATTTATATACTTGTTTGCTGATTGGATTGTCCCATAGCTTTATATGTGACGCTTCAATATTTTTAATTTATGTAAGAATTTTTCCCAGTGCCTCTCTTAATTTTTAAATTGAGACAAATTATCTTTTTCTCTTCTCAATTGGCCTATTCACATGTTCTTATTGTGTGCACCTATTCTTATATTTAGAGGCTACTAGGTTGACATTTTTTACTTTAAAATATTTATTTTTGAAACCTCTGAAATCTGTTTTGGCCTACTTGTGGGTTTGGTTTAAGCTTATCAGCTTAATAATTTTTATTTTGAATATGTAGTTTATTCATCTAAAATAGTTTATTTTACTATAAATCTAAGTTTTGATAATAATAACTTATATTATTCTAGCAAAAACAAGAGACAACCGCGTTCACAGCTGTCTACATTTGCAAGAATGGGTCAAGATGCTATGGACAAACTCAAGACAAAATTTGGAGATCATTGTCCGGCAAAAAATGAAATGACAATGTTGGATCTTATTTTTTATAATCCAAAATCTAACCCTATGACACAGTAAGATATTTACTATCACTAGTCTGCAATGTCATGTATTTAGAATAGTTAGGTATATAATTTAAGAAAAATTTGTATTAAAAATACAAATTCTAATGTATAGATTATGTGTAAACATTGGCATGAAATATTGCTAGTTTTATTTCAATTTCATATTATAACAGTTCATATAGTTTTTTAGTTTAGTAAAAAAATAACTGTTTCATGTTATGTGGAATTATCTATTTTGATATTTCCAAATGTCTCGGACATGAAGAAATGAAAATAATGTATAAATTTGTAAATTTCTCAAATTTAAACTTTAAAATTGAATAATATGTCATTTTTTAAGGTTAGAGAGTAAATTTTGTGTTGTTTTATTGCTTTAATCAGTAGTGCACAAAGTTCTATGAAATAGCCTAAAATTGTGAGTAAAAATATTAATGACTTTCCTCCAAATCTGATAATAAAAGATGTTAAAATTTTCCTTGTAAATTCTCAATATTTGTAAAATTTGATAATTTTTAGATATATGTATTCTAAAAATGTTGGCCGGAAAAAATTAATTTAGATAAAGAAGAAGCAAGAAATGAAATTTTGAAACCTTACCTTTTCACTCTCATTTTTATCTAGTGAATAACTCAAGATTGGTGAATTTTATCATTTTGTGTTAAAAATGTATTCAGTAATATCAATAGAAAATTAAATTATCTCTAATTCCCTTTTTATATTTTTACTTTGCAAGACAGAAATTGGTCAAATTATCACCTAAAAACTAACTAATGTACGAAAGTAATACCCTTTTCGAGCATACTTATCACATAGGTGAGTTGTGCATGTCTATTTTTATTCAGCCAGTTTCAGTCATGTGGGTAGATAATCTCTATGAATTACAATTGGATTCTTTACACTTGTATTGTCTCTAGCGTATTGGAAGGAAATAAGATAATGTCACCGTGTGTGAAGAGCTGTATTTCGATTTCTTAACGCATTGTCAGATGAAGGAAGTTTACGGAGATTTGATGAATGAAACACCAGTAGAGCAATAATGTTAAAATTTTAATGCAGGGAGGGAGAAGATCCATAATGTTCACCCATCTGTCACTATCATAAAAAAAAAAAATATAATAAAAAATAAATGAGCAGTCAGTTTCTACTTGAAAAGCTATGGATACTACTTTCTTGAACCAAAAAAACCCAATCCTGGTGATATTATATTTGGTGGAGGTGCTTCTACGTATTGCGAATTATTAAAAAAAAAGTGAGTCCATTTAAAATTCAAAGAATGTAGTGGTGTTTTGCTCCTTTATGACAAATCTATTCTCCTAATACTGAAAACAATAAATACTCCTAATAAATCTGTTTACCAAACTGAAAGAGTTTTTGGAAGAAATGCTTTTTCAGAGTGATGAAGATTTAAAGAAAACTGTGTTTACTTATTTGAATGCACTAACAATAAAGGTATAAAGGAATTGACTTTGGTATATAAAAACTCGTCGAGTGGTACAATAAATGCTTAAGTATACACAAAGACTAGGTAAAAAAAGTACCTTAATGTTACAGTAATTATACAGTTTTCTTCAAAATCTTTATTGATTATTATACTATCATAAAATGGGTACCTACTTCTTTCCAGGCAATTTTAGTACATAAGGGTTATTATAATTTCAAAATTTTAAAATAAATATAGAATAGTAAATCTTACTTAAAAAAATGTACTCTGGAATATCAATAGTACACTTAATTACCTCCTTATTGCACAACATAAGTTGCTTAAGTTATAGTTGGAAAACTGGACATTTTATTTCTAAGAGTGGATATTATTATAGTCTGAATCATAAGTCATTTTAAACATACACAAACTCATATAGATGAAATACTGTGCAGTTTGTTTCTGCAATTTTTAGATTATTGCATATTATGCAGTTTTTAACATTCAATCTGTTAAAAAAAAAAATTCTCTTAATATAGGATTTTAAAAAAATACAGTTTTTCAATATAAATCTTCTATCTACAAACCAATTGAAACTGGTTTACTATGTGCATTCCACTGTCGTCCTACATACGTCAACAGTTTTCATAGAAATATTGCCGTTGGCGTACAGAGTATAATGACCTATTTATATCTATCATTTTCCTTATATATATATATTTATTTATTTTCTCATTACACCAGTAAAAAGCCTTGTTTTATCACTTTAGTAGCCACATGCAGTTTACACAATCTTTTTATTCTTGAACCACCTCTATGCGTTATAATGTAATATCTTTCTCCCCCCCTACTGCATGACTTACCACAAATGAGTTATTCATGTTTAAAAATTGCCTATTTTTATTATATAAAATTAATTGTTTTGGTCTAAATTTAATCGGCTGCAATTTTTTCCACAAAATCGAAAAACCCAAACAGAAAAAGCAAATGAAAGATGTCTCTTGTTTCACTAAGGTCTTTTGTTCGACGTATAATTTTATTTATATTAAAAGAAACATACATTTTGTAAAATAAATGATAATTTTCCAAAATAGCCAATATTTAAATACTTGTTGCTAAAAGTTTTTAACCTAACAAATAATATTGTATACAATATTTTGAAGGTAAACTTGTATGGATTAAGATAGAAAAGTGAGCTTATTTTAAAACAATAGCATATAACAAATAAATGAAAATACAATTTTCTACAAAAAACACTTTATTTGTAACAAGAGGACGTTTTAATAACAAACTACATTTACTGTTGTAGTTTGTATACATGTATCTGAGTCAAGATGACTTGATCATTGAAACGTCATCTTGTTATAAAGTGTTTTATTTCATTTGGTGATTGAAGTTTCTATGAGTGTAGTAGAATTAAATTTTTTGATATAGTGTATAAATTGAGGTGTGTTTAAAAAATGTACAAACAGAATAAAAATAAATGGACATCATAGCTCTTATTTAAAGGGCAATTAAACAAAATCTATTGCAGTAAAACAGACATTTTATAATCCTGATAAAGCACATTTTTCCTACTAGTGACCATTTGGACTAAAGTAGTGTTTCAGAGAGGGCTAATTGTAATGTTATTATGTTGACAAAAATCTTGTATTTTTTGATTGTTTGCTTTAAAATAAAAATATTAAAAAGTTTGTTTTTATTTTTATAGGACGCCTGTCGTCTCTCTCACAACTTTAAAGAGAAAATTAGACTTGGATAGTAAAGAGTCGAATGGGTAAGATTTGTTGTTATTTTATTTTTGTAAATAATTTTATTGTATTAATAATATTATTATACTGTAGTAAAATATGTAAACTGCTTGAAATAATGTAGTTGAATAAAAAGGCGCGTACTAAAACCACATGATTTAGAGTCCTTAAAATATAGTGATACTTTATTTTTATAATGTCTTTTAAGGGGCAATTTTAATTGTACATACAGACATGTACATAAAATTATAAGGGTCCTTGATTTTATAAGGATCCTTGATTTTCCTTACAGATTTCTCAAGAGAAATCAATGAAAATTCATTCCATCTTTTAATGGATATGCATTCCAAACTTATAAGCTATGGATTCCAAACTTATAAGCTAAACATAATATTGGGAATTTATTCAAATTTTATAAAGATTTATAGCAATATTGCTAACTATAAATTATTTTGATTTGTGATTTGTCAAAAAACTATGAAAATTATCATTAATATGAAATATTCCATGGGAATTTAGCAGCCAACCAAAACAATATTTTCCATTTAGGTTGTTTAAAATTTTCATCCACCATATTGAAAAATATATTATCTTGAACACAACTTTAACAATTTATGTATCCGATTTTTTTAAACTCCACTTAAAAAAAAAAAAATCTTAAAATTAGTGATGTCTGATTAAAAAAATTAGCTTAATTTATAAATAGAATGGTTTATGTGTAATGTTAATTTAGTCATATGGTACTAGTTTTATTGGCATCATTGCATGCAGTAAATAACTGATCAAAAGTGCTTACTTAGTGACAAAAAACTGCTTGATTTGGGAGGTTAGGGGGCCCAAATAGTCACACTAGTGGGATTTAAACATTTTTCTTTACTGGATATACAATTTTTGTTTCAATATAAGAATTATGATATATTAGGCAAAGAGAATCCGTTTAATTTCCTTCAATTATTTTCTTAGCCGTACTTACTATGAATCAATTAATTATGAGGTTATTAGATTTATAAATAATTATAATTATTTGTGTAATCGGTAATCTGCGATTCATATTCTTACTAATATATTGTTATTCGTTAAAAAAAAAAAAAATTAAATAAATAAATATACATAGCTGTTTGGCAACATAATTTGTGTAGCAAGAGTCACACTTAATTGTTATTGCTTACATATTAATTAAATTAGCCAAATTTATAGAGTCTTTACATGCTACCTACGAGGAGATAATAAACAAATTACACACAGACACAAGAAAAAAAAGACATTCAAGACATTAAATCATTGACAGGTCATAATATAATAAAATGTGTTTCTGTCAATAATATAACAATATAAATTTAACAAAAAAATATTTCCAATGATAACAACTGAAACTATTTTTATATGCTCAAAATTGTCTGGCTCATTAATTTACTCATTACAACGTTATGACTAATTTTATTAACAAAACTCTTTTTTGATTCTCTGTATATTTGCATCTACCCAATCATGACTATTACTTATGATTATTTTGTTTTAAAAATAAAAAGGGTGCCAACAAGTTTTCTGAGACCAGTACTTATTAATTTTATATTTTTTCTCAGGTCTTGGGTTCTTTCGAAAAGTGTACTAGGAAGAAATTATGGAGACAGAGTCAGTTTCTGAAATACATACATAGTTATGTTTATTAGATGCTGTAAAAGATGCACGTAATATACAATTATATACACACATTAATTCATTTAGCAATATTACTTTTATTTTTGTTTTTAGAACAATGTCTAGCAACATTTGTTATCTGTATAGTTTAAAGTCTTTTTAAAAATAAAGTTTAGATTTGTAACATTACATGATTTATCATGATGTGTTCTTTCACTGAATTTAATTAAGTTCTAATTAGTTTTCTTTTTAAATCAACTTTACTATTTTTTAAAAAATATTAAAAGCATCACAGAACTTTGTCTTACGTGCCATTGTCCCTCGTGACTGCTTCTTCAAAATGTTTCCAGGTATGAAAAGCCAGATTGGATGTCATCTACAGGTTTTGAATACTCATCTAATACAACTCACATCTTCCAGCCAACTCTCCTAACTAACTCCAAACTACAACCTTCACCAACTCCATACTACAACTTCAACCAACTCTAAACTACAACTTCAACCAACTCTAAACTACAACTACAACCAACTCTAAACTACAACTCCAACCAACGCCAAACTAAAACTTCTAATCAACTCTCCCAACTAACGAACTTCTTTCAGCAGATATTTTTTTAAAAGTGTTCTCTCTGTTTCCCCTTTCCAAGTCCTTTTATTAGCTAGTTTTCTCTAACCAACCAGAAAGAGTTAAAAGACACACAAACACTGTTACCATATTTCAACTTGCATAGTAAATAATATAGTTGCTTACCTAACTTACATCTATACATTTTTAAATATTCATGGTAGTTTATTATATTAAATTAGACAATATGATTAAAATGTTTTTATTTATTTGCTTTTTTCTGTAACACTCCACTTTCATCCGTATATATATATATATATATATATATATATATATATATATATATATATTCAATCCGACTATATACACAACCAAAAGTAACCACTCCTTAGATCTCATTTTTCTTCTGACGTAAATATATATATAATCTAACAAAACTTTAATTTACCCAAAATTGTGAAATGTTACACAACACAGGCAATCAAAAATTTACAAAATTAGTTCAGAAATACTGCCTATAACATTAGTGGTAATAATAGTACCAGATAAGTAGGGCCTGATTAGATTTCCATTCTAATCAAAAATCAATAACCCAACAAAGCCAGAACATTATACAGTTTACTGAGCAAAATAAGAGGGTACTGCTCCCTGTAAGTCAAATCCAATCATCTACGTAGAAACTCATCCAGCGAGGTATAACAACCCTTTTAATTGCCTCTTAAAATTCCTTTAGGAGACTTTGGGAGGCTATTGAACTTTGTTATCCCGGATCAACCCTCTAACCGCCTGTAGTAATTTCTGGCCATTAAAAAAATTTTTTTTTATTCATAAAAATAGTAATTTTATTCAAACTCCAACTTATAAGACATCATTTATTTCAGAATGGTTCATAGAATATATCTGTGTAAAGAAAAAAAATACTAGATTTTACGGTTTTGGAGTAAGTATGTCTGGTATCAAAAAATGTGCAAAACGTTAAGTGAAGATTTCACAGAAAACCCTGTGTATAGAATAAAATAAAAGTTTTTGAATTTTTTCAAGATATACAAAGTTTTGTAATATAATTTTGAATAAATATTGGTAAAACAATTTATAAAATTTTCATTAGTAAAAATATATATTTACGTAACAAGTCGAAAATCACTAACAAGTTAGGCCTTTTTTCAAAAATTCACTAAAATAGTGATATTATTCAAAACACAATTTATTATTATCATTTTACTTAGGAAGGTACATAGATTTTATGTGTGTAATGTCAAAAATTTTAGATGTAGAAATTTTGGAGTTATGTCAGGAATCAAAAAACCGTCCAATGTCCAAAGCAAAAATTTCACAGAAAAGCGTATATTTACTGTACAACAATATTTTTGAAATTCTTTTCAAGATATACAAAAGTTTTGTAATATCGATGTGGTTAAAATAAAATGAGGTATTTGGTGAAAATAAAATCAATTTATACTATTTTTATTAGACAGAGTGGAAATTTCCGAAGAAAGTAAGACCCAATTTGACATAACCTAGAACTTTGTACTATGTAGACTTGAAACAAAATCACTGATAAACCTAAAATTAACTCGAATAAATAAACTCTAGAAAGAAACACACACATATTATAACTTGTATAAACAAATTGTAATAGACAAATCACTCAACATAAATAAGTTCACAATAACAGAAATAAATCGAGCCACACTTGAAATACTACACACTAATGCATGGTATAGTATTAGCAATTTGACAATTAAGACTAAGACGCAAAACTTGTCAATGCAACAAGATTTCCAGTTCAGAAAGCTTGTTTAAAAATAGGCTTTGTAGGGTTATATAGAAATGAATGTCGTATTTTCAATGGAATAAAACAGCTGATGAAAATATTTCTTCTTTTTTCACAATTCGCTAAAGATAAGACATTACAAACTGCTCAAGTTAATTTTGGTCACGACTTCGTACAATGTATATATCTCATAAGCTATCACAGATATAAGAATTTCAAATACGTAGTTCAAAAGAGAATGAAAAAAAATCTATGAAATGTTGTCAATTTGTAGTATTTTGCTGAGTATTAACATTTACAAAAATATAATTTCTCATTTCGCTTTTGGCATAATCTTTTGAATGAATTTGAAAGCTTGAAAAATAACGATTTCAACAGTATATTGTTTATTACGTTAGCATGAAAATTGAACGTCAACAGGAAATTTATAAAGACTGATTGGAGGAAAAGTATTTTTTAAGAGACAGCCATAATGATGGTAAAGGAAAACTGCATTTTGCAGCCAAGTTCTATTTATTTGCCCATAATAAATATGAAGTTCATACACTTTTTGATAGACATGATTTAACACTAGCAACATGAACTTGGTGGGGATTGAACCTTTAAATGATCAATGTCTGATCCCTTCTCAGTTGATCCGTGTTAGGCGCTCAGAGAGGTTGAGACAAAAACATCCATGAAGATCTGTAGGACTAGCACCTGAGGATGCAAAGTGTTTTGTTTCTTCGTGAATCATTGTGTGGTGTAATTTGTTGTATACAGGATTTTGTGTTGTTCGTGTTTGTGTTTTATGTATGACATGAAAGTTTCCTTCAAAGAATAGTTTTAAATATATTTGACTACAATTTCCTGTGGACGTTCAATTTTATTCAACATAATGTCTATTAGGTGGGTGAAATACCTATATTAAGTAACTTTTAATTATAAAAATTACTCCACCTGTGTCTTTCCAGGTTAAAAAAAAGGTGATATTTCAGATGAATAAAGCATACAAAATTAATTCTTGGTTTGGTTTTATTTTTATATATCCAAAACTATAACAGAATAATTTGGGAAACACTGATAGGAAAAGGAAGAAAAATACTATGAAATAGTGTTACTTTCGATTTGTTAGACACATATTATGGGTTTGTGAAAATTAGACGAATGGATGACAATTTGTCATTTAGTTTGCTGTGATATACACTAAATTTATCAATTTATTAAATATAAATATTAACGTTTTATGAACTTTTGGTTGTGTGTATATGAATCTATGGAACATGAGCTTTAAAATAGTATAAAAATTATTGTGATCCGATCATGTTTTCTGGGGTAAATGTTGAAGTTGGAAAAAAAAAAAGATTTCGTGAGAGTTTATCTGCTCTTTTTTTTTTGGTTATTGTAAGTGTAGGATATTGTTTTGTGTTTATTTTTGTTACTATGTTGTTGTTGTTGTTGTTAATGCTGTAGTATTGCTAATCATTTTCAATCTATTTATAAAATAATGACAAAACCTATACACTGTATGTGAGTCACGGCCCGGGCATAATTAGCCCAATAATCAATCCAGACTTGATTATTTTCTATTATTGGATTAATCATGCCTAATTAAGATTACTAGTTATAGTTAAGTTTTATTATAAGCCGCAGAACAGTTAACAGAGTATAAACAATATTTGTAACAATCGGTTTAAAGTTAGGAAACTCCTGAAGTTGCAATCCTCAAACACATTGCCCATTACTAAAAGATATATAATCCATGGTTGATAAGATATCAGGGTCAGATTCAGCAGGGTATGATTGACGTTCAGTTGGTGATCAGAGTTGCCGAGAGGAATGAATCACCATCGTTGGGTTCTGTAGGAGAACGCTTTGGTTGACAAGGATTATGAAGCTTCACTTTGTATAGCTCATTCTATATGAAAAGAGTTTGATTGAAATAAATTTACTTCTGGTTGGAATATTGTTTTCGCTCTAGATTCAATATAATAATTAAACCCTTGTAATTAAGTTAAGTGATCTAAAACTATTGTATTAATTGTAATGAGCTTTACCATTGTATCAAAACAAATGTATCAAGTTATTTTTGATAGAGATTTAGAGATTGATATTGTTATTTAAAAGTAAAATTAACTGAACCATTTGATTGTTATTTATGAACCGCAATCAACCGTTCTATAAGGAAGAACACTTCAATTTTATAACAAAGACATTGTGTTTTACATAAGTGGAGATAACTGTGTGTTAAAAACCAAATTTATGAGAAAACAAACACCAATGTAAATCTCTATTCATGTTAAAATAGCTGGGCATATCTGTCAATTTGTACTATACCATATCTTGCTAGTCAAATCTGTTATAATAATTTTGTTTTAATGTATACATAAATATTAAATATTTATTTGATACTGCATAGGTTGATGGATGAGATGTTGGCAGAACAAAGTGTTGACGACGTAGAAGAGTCAAGCAACCTAGCTATGCCTGTGCCTCAGTTGAAAGTAGGCCCTGATGGACAAGTCATATTAGATCCTCAGAGTTTGGTAAATATTTATTATTTATAAAAGTCAATCAGAACTGATGAAAGTTCCATTTTCAGACATTGAGACTTATAAATATTTGTCTTTACGTCAATCTATTGTGTGTGCAATATATTGGTAACCCAAGTGGATTGACTGATTTTGATTATTACATTTGATATTGTGTGGATGGGTATATTTTTTTCTTCATCAAAAATTTGTTTACTTGTTCATAATTTGAAATGGCCTTCATGGTACTTACTCAGTTCAACCATACAATGTTATACAAGCAGATCCTCTAAATGTAACGCCCAAAAGTTGGTTTCTTGGGCTTTGTAGGAAATGTTAAATTGTATTGATAGATCAAAGAGTCTTATAATATGGAGTAAGTTTCAAGGATAAAATAAAGCAATAAAGCTTAAAGTTTCTAAATATTTTAGAAACTTTTGTGTTTCTGCCCCATTTTGTGTTCTGCCCCAGCGTGTATAACGTGATTTCTCGTTCTACTACGACTGTCAATTGTGAAATGTTTTGTGTCAGCGTTATAACTGCCATAGCTGTTCACTGTTGATTTGTTTTGGCCGTATTATTGTTTATATGTATATTTAGTCTATATCAGTAATTTTTTTGATATCCTGAATGTAGGTAATTATTTTGATCAGTAGAAAGATATTTTTGATACAGTATGTTGATTTTTCTGAAAATCTTTTTTTAGTAAAATTTATTTGTATGATGAAATTCAGGTTATTTTGAATTAAATAGTAGGCCTACTTTTATATTAAAAAAATGAATATGATTTGTTTGTAAATATAAAAAATATATATAATCTGTTTCATAGGGCGGTCAAAAATGTGAAATTAATTATTTTTTCTTGTTTTAATCTGTAAAAAAAAATAATTTTAAAGCCAATCTACATTTTTTTTTTTTTTTTTTTTTTTTTTTTTACCAAATATATCTGTAAGAACCCAAAATGAAATAAAACTTTAAACAATTACAAAAAAATTTTTTTTTTCCTAATAGCACGTTATGAGTAAATAGCCTAAATTGTTATTCAACGTGCTAAGGGTTAAAATTTTTGAAAATGGAGTAAGTTTGTTTAAAATGGTGTACACAGGTTTTTTGAACCTTGTAATTGTGCATATCACTACTTTCATTACATAAGTTAGGTTCTAACAAGCCTCTTAGATGACTTGTGTATATCTCTACTTGCTTTGTTGTATTAGTGTCTTAGCCTGACATGCCTCATAGATATGTGAAGAAGCCTTCACTCTCACATGCTCATCTTTGTGTTTCAGCCTTGTCAGATCTTGTACATATACAAATATTAAGTCAGGTTTTGAAATTACTTATTTGACTATAACTTCGCTATTACAGAGAGGTGAAGTTGGCACCATTACATGTAGAATTTAAATCACAAATTTTTATCTAATTTGTATGTTACAAGTTGAATAAAAGTACGAGGTATGAAAAAAATTGTTGAAAATAGCCACATTTTTTAATTAGAGTTTTTTGAATTTCAATGGTGTTCTATATGAGCACATTATAGTCTCATTTATCAAATTTAATGTTTCTGTCTTAATATTTGTGACCTATTCATTGTTACGGACAGATAATAGACGCCGAAATCACTTTTTCAGTTTCCTGAGTTCATGAAATTTGAAGATCAGTCAAAAAACATAAATTGATTTTTTTTTCAATTACCAAACTTACCCTATATACTAGATAAGTAAACACAAAAATTCTATTTTTGAATTTAATTTTGTGAAAAAGTACATTTTTTAAACCTATTGATTTTTATCACTCAATATAAAAAGTATGAGTGAAAAAAATATATTTATAAATTGTCAAGGGACATTTATAATAAGAATTGTGGTTCTTTTAAACTTGAGTCTGTTATGTACAGATAATTGAGACTACAGATGCACGTAAAAATAGAGAAAATCTTGAAAATTCTGAGATTGTTCAAGAAACTGAAGGAAGCTATGGTTCCTATGTCAAAAAAAGGACTAAGCGTAATGAATGGAGCCCTGAAGGTAATTAAGATATACAAATATTTATTTATCAATGGAAGAATTTCTAATTCAATCAAACTTCTAATTCTTCTATAAATAAATATTGAGCTTGACTTGTGAGATAGTATTAGATGGAATAAAACTGGAACACAAGTTCTCATAAAAATTACATTTACTTAATCAAATGTGTTTCATCGACAAAGTCGCCATCCTCAGTAACATACATGAGCTACAATAACTTAACTATATCTTATGTATCACTGAGGATGCGACTTTGTCATTGTCTGACGTGTCTGATTAAGTAAACATAATTTTTGTGAGAACTTGTGTTCAAGTTTTATTCTATCTAATATTACGTCACAAGTCAAGCTCAATATTTATTTATAGAAGAATGAGAAGTTTATAATAGTGTTTTTATTTAACCTGATAATCTGTCGTTAAATAACTAGTATAAGAGAGATTTGGTAAAAGAACAGATTTAAGTTCTTATTTGCAGAGTCTATTTATTTACTTTTTGACTGGAATTGGGGTTGTGATAGATATTGTACTTAGGTTATTTTAAAAACCATTTATCTCGACAAATCTGTAAAAACTCTGTTTTACAATTACTAGTGTTGTAAACAGTCTTGGTATAGCATACCACATACTTTTAAACTGTGATAATTAAATTTATCAAATTAAAAAAAATTGTTAAAACTATTACTACGTCCTAAGTTATGTTTAAATAATAATTTAAATTTGATTTTTAAAAGATCATTTAATTATTGTTGTAGTTTATTAAAAGTATTTGCTATCATTTGTGTCTAAAATAACATAAGTTTTGAGAGTGTGATCAACTCGCATCATAAAATTAAACATGAAATAATGTCTAAAAGTCCCTCTAGTTAAATGTTTAGTACATTGTAAAAAGTGTCATATTGATTCATTGAATGAGGTTAGGTTCCGAAGTAAAACTGGTATAAGTATTCCAATTTTTTGAAATTTGTACAGGAACTTTTTATCATCATATTATAAACACAATGCAAACATGATATATATATATATATATATATATATATATATATATATATATATATATATATAGTTCTATGACAACCCCCCCCCCTGAGATTCTGATCATTACCATAATGCCTTGCGGCTTGCTTTAATATAATGAATTTGTTTAACTTACAGCAAGGAGTTATTGTTACCGGGTTCTTTTATTTTGTCATTAGAGCTGTTTCGATATAGATTATACTATTATCAGATGTCGAACACAATAATTACACACACTATATGGCAACCCTTTCTTCGACCAATAGGTGTGCCTGTTAATACGATTACAGAATTATTTGATGCTGTTCTATATGCACTACATATTTTAAGAATTATTTTTCCTTACAATTTCTAGCATAATTCTATACTTTTTGATCCCTAGTAGCACTTTATTTTAAAATGGTGCTGCATGTAAATTATTAAGTACACTGCCATCATTTGTACAAGTCCCCTATTTGCCCTTGTACAGCTTATATTAGGCATGATGGCTTCAAAGTTACTGTAATGCTTACTTATTTTAAAACGACCTGTATCATTTATTCATAATTTAAATTAGCTCTTGGTTGGTTGATGTGTCAGTATTTGTTTATTGTTTTTATTGTATATGTTTGTATATAATGTGTAAATGTTATCTTTTAATTCCAGAAACATTACAGTTTTATCGAGCTTTAAATACACTTGGCACAGATTTTGCACTTATGGCATCATTATTTCCAAAGCGAACAAGACGAGATCTGAAAATGAAGTTCAAACGAGAAGAAAGAGTAAATTTACATCTTATTGACAAAGCAGTTGCACAACCCATGGAGTTTGATTTCAAAGCCTTAGAGGAAGAAATGAGTATGTAGTCTTACTTTGAACTCAATATTCTAGTATAACTATTTACAGCGCATGTAACATAGCTTTGCAGTAATATCACCACCCCTGTATCACCACGCAAGGCTGCTGTATTTCAAAACTGAAAACATGCAGACTTAACTTATTTCTTAATGAATTCCTGTAAACAACAAAATAATGTCTTGAGTCAGAATACGAGGGCTTCACTACTTTCTGTGCATTATCGATGCTTTCTTGCAAAGCATAAATGTTAATGGATGTTTGACTGATGTTTTCAGGTCAATGTTTAGAACGACTCACTAAATTAAGAATTTTCTAAGTTGTAGTAAGAAATATTCTCTCTCATCACGTCATCAGTACAGCTAAGTTGCAAAAACTTCTTCCAGCTTGGTAGGTTTATTTTCTGTCATAAAAGTACTGTTTTTAAGCTTCACAGTTCAAGTTGAGATAAATATGAGAGAAATCAGAAAAGTCTCATAAAAATAGTTTGTTAAGTGATTTTATTTTCTCTATTTTAGTTTAGAGAAAGTTACGTAGTAGGTCAAAAAATCGATGTCAAGTTTCTTTTTGCGGATGTATCCATTTTGAGGTCCCCTGATTTAAAAATAATTAGTTTTTAGAATGATTAATATCTGTCATAAATGCAGATCCCCACAGTCTAAATACATGGACCAATTTTAATTTAAAATGGCAAATTTTGTCCATATTTGTTTATCATTTTTAATAATTCAAAATTTAAAGGTAGCTGTTTATAAGGAAAAAAATTACAATTTTCTCAAAATTTGCTTTAATGATTTTGATCAAATTTTGCTCAAGTGTATTCTCTAAAGACGGGAAAAATGTATTGGTCATCAAGAACATGTATTTACTTTAAGAACTGGGACTAATGGCTTTATTAATAAAATAAAGATAAATCATGTAAAACTTAATAAAAGGAATTTTGTAAAGAAAACCGCCCTAATAACTTAAATAAGAAAACTATTGTTCCAAAGAGTTTGAGTAAAAATGAACTTTTAGATGGAACATCATAAGTAGTGAGAGACATTTTCTATTAGTTAATTAAATAAGAAAAATAACTTTATGAACTTTTATTTGAAATTTAAACTTTATGTATACTTTTAATAATGTTTGTCATTTATAGGAATCTTGTTCTATAATTTGTTTATTATAAAATGTATGTATTTCAGGAGGAGGTTAGCAAACCGTTTAACCAAAATATGTATGTTTAATATATATATATATATATATATAAATTAGTAAATAAATGTATGTTTTTTATGATCATTTATCGTATAAATGTAAAGTAATTTTTTTCCAGTATAAAATTAAATAGTAAATAAATAAATTCCGGCCTTCAAGTTATTATTAATTGGAGGGGTGATGAAATAAATTATTACTACTGGTTGGAATCAATAACTTCCATTTATATAGAGTACAAATATTAAAAATTATTTCTTTGTTAATATTGTAATATTTTGAATATTGTGTTTTATTCAATTTTATTCTTGTTTTAAAATATAATCTATTTTTTTTTAAATATTCTCTGTTATTTATTATTATTTAAAATAAAAGAAAGAATTATTAGTCGGTTTTTTAATAGATATGAAAATTGACAGTTCCTCTTTCAATATTAATTTAGTTCTTTTTGTCCGTCTTTTTTATTATTTTTGAACTTCTTTGGTTTTGTTTTAAACTGAATTCAGCGATAATAATGAGATTTTTTTTTTTTTTTTTTTTTTTTTTTTCACGTTAATGCTAATTTATAAAATATTAGTTCTAATTCCTAAAATTATTCTACTAACTTTTGGGTAATTTTATTTAGTGTAAATTATGCCCTGGGAAGTGTTTTCTCTCTACTATGTTATTATTGTACTTTACATTATGAAAAAGAAATAATGGAGGTGAAAATTAATTGATTGAAATCTGTAAAGAAACAAAATTATAATATAGATATGACCACGTACACAGAAATCTATCTCTGGTTCACAATGTTGTGAAAAATATAACCTACTCATCATTTTATTAGGTAGATATTTACGAAATATGGATGTTTTAAAACTACAATGACTTGAAATTTCCTTTGTAGTATTTTTGAAAAAATCTGAGCTCATGATGGTACTTTTTTCTGCTGAATAACCATTATTGTAGTTGAGCTTAACATTTATCAATAATAATTTTTATGTCATCATTTGTTTACCTATTTTTTTTTTTTTTTTTTTTTTTTAGAAATAGAAGCTGACTTAGTTGCACTAAAATTTGCTGAGAAAGAACGAGTTAAAAAGGAAGTGAAAGAAGCAAAGATGAAACTAAAAAGGGAACGAGAAATTGCACCACCAAAGAGGAGGAGATTGCATACAAGTAAGAGAGTATTAATGCTTCTGTATATTATATTCATTAGGAGTATTCGGAATCTAGTTTCACAACTCTGAATATCTTTGAAAATATGACCAAATCAGTTCCGATAGTTCGGGAAGAAAGTGGGAACATCAAAAAATGATGGTATGGGTAAAATAAAAATTTCCAGGAAAAATCAGGACATGAATGATTTTTTTTTTTTTTGTAAATCAGGAATAGATAATATTCCTTCGGGTTCAATTGAGACGGGAATATAAATGTACAATCTGGTGTGCTTTTATATTTGTACAGACCAGAAATACATATATATTTTGCTCGTGATTAAATGGAAATAAGAGGATGCAATTTTTTATTTGCTTTTATCAATAAGAAATCCATTTTTTCTACACAATCATGAAACATGTTTCTAACTTAAAATTATATACATTATAACAAATTTAAAGGATAGGTATCAATAGGGATACCAAAAACAATGATCTGATTGAATTTTAGGCCTAACCACTTAGAAAATTATTAATACAATCCAAAAGTTAATAGAAGTAATAAATACTATATTAAAAGAACTATACTAATGTTATTATATATATATATTTTGTCAGCTAAAGTAAAATTAATGTTGTATTATAGGAGTTTAAATTATAGCTTACCTTTGATCTTAGATACAAATAAATACTAATTAAATAACTCGATAAAATAAAACTCAAACATAAGATCTCACAAAATTGATGTTACATAATTTTTGTGAGATCTTTGTTAGAGTTTTATTTTATATAATATTATCTCACAAGTCAAGCTCAATATTTATTTATAATTAAATAACTAATAAATCTCATAAACAAACTTACCTTTTACTAAATGTCATTGATTTTTTTTTTTTTTTTTGTAAACTAACATCCAATGCAACAATTTAGACAAAGCAGCCAGTACTAAAACCAGTACTAGGTTTATTGAAGTTAATCTAATTTTAATCTATTTCCCTGCAATATTTTACATTAAAAAAACAAAACAAAAACAGATGTTTACTGGTACATTACTAGGCTTTAATGGGTTAAAATAAGAGAACATTTTTCATTTTGGACTAGGAAAGTCAGGAAATTTCTATACTAACCCTATCGATTTGTTAGTATTGAGTATTAAATTAAAAACCATTTAAAACTTCAAATTAAAATGTTCACAATTCATAACTGTTTACTCTCGTTTTGATTTTATTCAATTTGAATCTGTATTTTTGTTTAGGTCACACATTCAGAGAATTTACTGAAGAGGATATAGGAGAATTTCGCACAACTAGAAATCAAATTAGAAAGAAAGCAAAACGTAAAAAAATGGTAGAAAAAAATAAAGAATCAAAAGAAAATTGTGAAAATTCAAGCGATGATGATAAAGGAAGAATTGAACACATTCTAACTGATACAAGATCAGGTAGATCAAAGAATGATGTAAAAACTGAAATAGAAGTAGAAAATGAAACAAACAAAAGACAAATGAATAGTTCAATTATAGAAGAAAATTCAAAGACAAGAAATGAAGAGGACGATCATTTAAATGAAGACGGAACTGTGCCAGGACTTTTTGAAGAACCTTGGGATCTTACAGTTCAACCTATTCCAGACATAGAAGCAAACATATTGGCAGGTTCCCAAGAAGAAAATGCAAGCGTCAGTATGATTTCTGATCTTGGTAGTTCCTTTGTAGAGGAAATAAACAATATGGAATCTTCGACGGAAGATTTTTTGACAACAGTTGATAGATTTACAGAGCAGCTAGAACACAGGGTTTTACCACCTTACGATTCCATAACAAAACACAAAGCTTCTAAAGAAAACTTACAAACCAATTCTTCTCTTCTAAATACAAGATTATTGACCGAGAGCATGGAGATTATTGATCAATTAACATCAAATGTTGGTGATGATAATAATGAGATGGTTTACATTGAAAATGAAGGTAATGAAGATGTAAATGTTGATGATTTGACACAGAAACCTGTGCAAAGTTCTGCAGTGTTAGCCGATGAACCTATTCTTATTACACTTGTACCATCTGAAGGTTGCAATGAAACCTATAATGTAGAAATTCAAATGCCATTTAAAATACGACAAAAGCAAATGAACCTTGCAAAACGCATTCAAAGTAACAATCAAGATGAAAATAATAGTTGTGGAGAAATCCAGTCATCTCAAAGAAGTAGTAATGTTGCTTTGTGTGTCTCAAAAAGTAAAGATATTGATCAAAGATATTCTAATTCTGAAGAGGTTGAACAGATTAAAGAAACCAATTCAATTGTGTTTGGTTTCGACAAATCAGATCCGATTTCAACTCGATCAGAAGATGAAATTTGTAACTCCATTGATTCTGTTTGTCATAACATCAGTAAAGATGATAACAATAGTACAAGTAATTATCATACTTCGGAAGAATTAAATCCTATGAAATCATTTGTTTTAGGTGCAGATGGTGTACTCCGATCTGATAATTTATCAATGTTTATTCCACAGTTTGAGATAATCACTGCTGATTGTTCAGATAATAATGTTAGCCAAGAGACAAATTTATGTCCACCCTCTGAGCTAGTCGGATCTGATAATTATATCATTTTAGAATCAATTGAAACAAACACAACTCCTTCGATAGTTTATTCTTCACATATGCCAGATGACACTGAATGTATTCTTGGAGACTGACCAACATTGCTGAACTTAATTGTAAGTTTATCATATTTTAATACCGTATGTGTACAAAGATGTTATAGAAATGTTTTGAATGTTCAGCCGATGATCATCACCATATAATTGTTTTTCCATATAACATACCTGCTTCCCCCGGGTGTGAAACATACTGATTTTATTGTACATCTATACTCAAA
The DNA here is from genome assembly GCA_963513935.1 of Aphrophora alni. NCBI lineage: Eukaryota > Metazoa > Arthropoda > Insecta > Hemiptera > Aphrophoridae > Aphrophora > Aphrophora alni. The sequence goes on from OY740770.1 coordinate 120,870,494, forward strand.
ATATAAATTCAAATATAGGGCAGTAGCATGTGGTTGAGCACATATACTCTTTTTCAAAAATAAAGTTAATACTGGATTGTGAATTCTTTGGAAGAGTGTCCTACTTAAATTTAAACACAGTTGTGGTATCTGAAGGTCATACATTTAATATAAAATTTAGAAAAACAACAAAATACTTAATCTTAACAACATTAATCCAAACTGAAAGACATATATTCACCAAATCAAAATGTTCATAAAATAGTTGGATAAATTCATTCAAATCAAAATGTTCATCAATAATAACTCAAATAAATGTTCATGTCCCTTTTTATTTTTAAATAACTGTCAAAATATTCTAAAAGACGATACTTCTAATTATAGCATCAAAACTTGAATTAAATAGTTCTTCTGACTTTTTCATTTGTAAGATTATAGTTAGTTATAACTTAGCACTTGCTATATAAAACACAGATTCACTGTATTTATCACTTTCAATACAGTTTAACGCTCCGAGTTCTAGGTTTATTATTATCCTAATATTTCAAAAGAATTGTCTCTTAACCATACGATAATCTGCCTTAACTCAAGACAGACCCCATTGGTCGAAGTTTTCTCGAGAAGTGTCTTTGCCTTGTCTCTCTTCAAGGCATGAATTTTTATTTTTTTATCAACAATGACATCATTTGGGTTTGGAATGTTCTAGAAGTTTTTTACTTTATTGGACAGAAACAATAGAAACGGTTTGGGTCTCAACAGTGTTGTCAAATCCCTTTTCTATGATTTCGAACCTACAAGGGTTTTCAGATAGACCATATTCATTTTATCATTGAAGCTCGTAAATCTAAAATGTTCATATGATTAGACACATGTTCCTGACAATTTTATATACAAATAATCTATTATGTGATGAATATATTTTGCTTTGAATATCACAGATCTTGTTCTATATTAAGTCGTCAATCCAAAGTCAATATTTCGCTGATAAGCTGATGTAATGGCAGATGAACCGCTAATATATCTTGATCACAACTGGGGTCATCTACTGGTCATTGACGTCACAACCAGGATTATCAGACGATTTTTACTATACTTTTTCATTTTCATTTTTATTTCATAACCGTGGTACAAAATATTGTTTGACCAGGTCAAAATACCAACTATTGCTAACATATAAAAGACCAGTACATAGACTATACTTAAATAAATCAAAGTTAATGCACTATAATAATGGTCAATTGAAATACCACAACTGCTATCAGGTTCAAAAACAACAAAACCTGAATTACAAACATCAACAAAAGCTTGAACCCCAAACATATTTCAAGTCAAAATACTACAAGCATAAATTCATTCCATTTCTATATCGAGGAAAATGCATTAAATAAATAAGATGCCTTCCTTAGACCAAAAACAGTGGCCTTGATTTTTGAGGTAGACAGACAGTGCTTGGTTTCATTTCTTTGCTTTAGGAGATGAGTGCATCGACTGCTGTTTTGACTCAATATGCACTACATTTCATACCTGAAACCTGATTTTTTAGTAGATTGGAGGGAAAGGAGATACAGACTAAAACTTTTTTTTAGTGGGTCGAGTTGCTACTATATTTTATTCATCTTAACATATTTTACGAAAAATTAAATCATAAATTAATGGTTTTTAACCGTTATTAATTAAAAACTAATTTATTTTGTACATTGTTAGATACGTAAATAAATATAAAATTTATTAAAATATGTTAATGGTAAATATTTACTGTAATTATTAGTTGTAGCCTATATTAAATGTACAAAATTAATTTACTATTTTTTATTAAGCTTATAGTTACTTTAGTTTTTTAAGTATTTAATAAAAAATTATTCAAAGGATTATTTTTTAAACACAGTACTCAATATTTACAATAAAACATTGAGTTATTCTATGAAGTTGTATGACAACGTTCTGTTGTCAGAATTTTGCTTTAAAGTAATAATTTCGTACTAGTCAAGTTCTTCTTCTTTTTTTCTTTTTCATAGGCTAGCATTAATTTTTTTTTTCCTTTTAATGTTGTGTATATTAGGATTTTTATTTTTACTATAAACTGTATAAATAAAAGTACCTAAGAATAATGTTACTAAAAACTCTTTACTCTAAATATATTTTTAGAAACAAAATGTGCATGAAATGGTCAAAATAAATTTATTGAACTTGTATATCTTAAATGTTATTTATTTATGAGAAATATATCAGTAAAACGGTCACTTTATATTTACTTGTTGTATATGAGGCAAATAATTTGGTTTTGATTCAAGATTTATGTATCATGATCACCAGATCTATGTATTACACTACAGGTTGTGTTGTAGACGGATCTCATATTTATTCTCCTTTGTGTAGTTAACCTTTTCATAAACATTGTATTTTATACATTTTAGTTCTTTGGAATTAATTCCTAACGTTTAAGCATTGTATATTGTATAACTTACTATAGTTTAATGTTACTACATACTGGATTTGGTATTATGTTACAAAATCGTGGACAAATCTCAAGGTTTTGCAAGACCTATAGAAAACATCTGGTTCTCAAAAACATATTTTATTGAAAGCTTACAACTTTATAAAATTGTTAAAATTATTGCTAGTTAATGTAATTGCCAATGCGTGCTGTATGTTAATTTGTTTTCCACATTGAAAGCCAAAAAAAAAGTATATTCTTAAAACATTGATACTAGTTAATGATTATAATATTGTAAATCAAACTAGTGTACAATCTTGTTTATTAAAATATTTACCAGCTACCTAGACATTATGTATGTGTAAAATATATTTTTGAATTGTACAGTATTCTCAAGGTAGGAATGTGTCTGGGGTGGAGAGGAAAAGAGGGGGCCCCACATTTCGTTTATTGTGTTTGCTCTCAGCGGTACAACCCCAATAAAAAAATATAGACTTCAAATGCTTCTGTGTACTTTCGTTTCTTTTATCGGTGTAAATAAGAATAAAACGTTTACAAAATTAAATTTTTAAGAATTAACTTATACTTAAACTTTAAGAATTAAATGTAACTAAGTAGTAATTTGTGTACCTAGTTTTCTTGGAATGGGTTGTACCGTCAAGTCAGGTTAGGGAAACAAGTAGAAGGGAGTACACATCCATTACACCAGACACTCCTAGTCTGAGGGTACTGTATGTATAATATATTTTTATTTGAACAGTACATTTATTATTATGGTTATACATTAAGAAGTGAAATTTATTTTACACATCCTCATAATTACTTAATTCACTAACTTTGATGAAGGAGTGGTGTGACTTGAATTCCTTTTCGAGTCCTAAGATTATAATGCTGTAATATAACTTCCTGATTTTTCAAAGTGAAACTACAGATTTGTTTGTTCATTTAATTTTTTTAAACTTGCATTATATTTTATTTTTTTGCAATCTTGAGGTTTAAATAAAACAAGCGATTATTTTTGAGTTGTTTCTTCTATATCTTTAAAATAATTAGTTGTGGAGAATTAGACGACAATCAAGTTTTTCAGTTAAAACAAAAAATTCTATTACTTCAATGAAGTAATCTCAAATTGGGATCCTAAAAACATACAAAAATTAATATATTTCTACCTTAATTGAACATATTTTCCTCCAAACTGATTCTTTATAAACAATGCCCAATCTACAATATATATATATATATTTTTTTTTTTTTACGTGGTTTTAAAATTTGTGTTTCTTTTGTTATAAATTCTTGTTTTAATGAAAAGATGTAGAATACAGTTTGCGTTTATGGCTGTTGACGAAACTCTCCTTTTAAACCTTACTATTGAATTTAAACCAATAATAAAGGAAGGAATTTAAAATATAAGATCTATGTTGGTCAACAAAGTTATAGTCTTGTTCAAATAGTTATAGACGGCAATATAAACAATGCAAGTAAAGAATCTTCAGTAGTGGATGAAAATACTTCCGTCCAACTTAAAACGATCTACGTGGAAGAAGTCGGCTTCTAAAATATTTTTGGTCATACTTTTAAGGACCTGAAGAAGTGAAGAATTTTCATACTTCACAAAACATTGTTTCTAGTGCTGTATTCTCCCCACGGTGTGTTTTTATTGATTTCTTTGTGATTTGTGCAAGTGCTTTTAAACTGTTTTAACCTAATTATTAATAGACACAAACATAGTTGTATACGTAATTAAATAGTTTAATATTGACAAAGTGGAGGGGGCAGACAGTAATAAAAATAAGGTGAGTATTACCCAATATTTATTAACCCTTTGTATACTGTTGACGTAAACTCTCGCCAAATGAAACATTGCTCCAAAATGCCATAAATGTTGATTTCAGTAAAACCTCATTTCAGGACATTGCGTAGTATATACTTCAAAAATCATTGAACAGAGTACAGGCAAATAAAAGTATTATATGCAGTTCAGGCAGCATAAGACTTATTTTGTAAGATTTTAAGCTAATGTCATAACTATGCATCGTTGCTATGTTGCTATGGCAATTATCTTGGCTTATTGACAGTTCTACTAGGACAATGACATGGTTTCCCGCTGTAGCAAGGGCGTACCCATGATCAAAACTAGGGGGGGGGGGGGGGCAAGCCATGGTCATTCAATATACAATTGATTATTAAAATAGTTATTTCAAGAATTGTATTGAATTCCAGCAACAAAATGTATAATAAAGATTTATTTTTTACTTCCAGGGGGGGCAGCTGCCCCTCGCTGAGTATGCCCATGCGCTGTAGCTCTCAGGTGCTATACTTCACTCTTTAGTGACTTGGAAATATACTACGTGTATTGGCTCTGAAATGTCATAATTTTTTTCTGTTTTATTTATTTTAAATTAGTTCATATATTTTTTCCATGTAAATTAATAGTTTTTAGTAGGCTAATATTGAACATAGTTTATCATTACTTTATCATGACAAATTCAGATTTTGATGACGGAGGATAATGGGTGCTTATTATTACTAATTATAATTTCTACTGAATATTTCAGTAACATTTACTGAAATATTCAGTAGAAATTATCTAATTCCCTGCAATATTTAATAATATTAATTCCCTATAATTTAAGTAGAACAAGTTACTTAACATTCCTAGTAACTTTTTCCATAAGTTGGTAGGTAATAAATAAAACCAAAATATTGATTATGAAAGAACATAACTTTTGTTGTTTCCCCCCATTTTTAAACCAAATAATAGTGTTTCAAAGTGGATTTCTATAATTATATATCTTTTTCACTTTTTTGATGACCAAGTAAATGGCCATTTACAAAAGGGGGAAAAAAAATTGTAGTCCCACATACAGAAGAAAAAACAACAACATATTTTTGTGATATAAAAACATAAGCCCTAACATGTGTGAATTTTTTTAGAAAATAATTGATTTTCTTAATTTTTTTAACACTATAGCATAATAATTGTTCATGAGAACTGTGGTAAAATTTACAATAAAGTATGTTAATTCCCCTATGACAAAATAAAGTACAATTGCAAAACAAAATTAATTTTAAAATGTTTGAATTATCTTTCGTTACTGTAATTTTCTATACATTTTGGTAACCATGTTATCATCAGAAGGTTCTAATAACTAACCAAATATAACAAACTAGAAAACCTATATTGTACTTTCCCTCTCCCCCACCTCAGATGTACCGGTCATTGTTATATGGGCAAGGTTACATAAATTTCTTACAACATAGATATGATCAGACAATCTAAAATTAAGAGTTCTTACTTAGAAATGCGCAAATTACATAACATATTTTTACTTGAACAACATTAATCTCTCCTTACAATTAATTGAATGTACAATTCACAAAGTACAATGCATCTAATACAATCAAATAATTAAAATGAATAACTAAACAGCACATTAACAAATCTCACTCTTTATGATTGATTACACAAATTGGTACTATAAAACACATTACATGAAAAACTCTATACTTGAAATGTATAAATTTGATAATACTCCTTCTGTGTTAACTTTTGACTAAAATTTGTTGATTATATTTCATGCATTTTACTTTTTGAATTGTATATTCAATTGTAAGCAGTGATCATTTATGAACAAATTTTTATAATTTGTGCATTTCTATGGACTCTTAATTTTAGATAGTTTCGATCTTAGCTGTCAGAAATTTATGTAAGCAATCGCCCTGACCTCCCACATCCCCAGAACAATGACTTGTACCTAGTGATACATCTGAGATTGGGAGGGGGATAATATGGCATAAGTTAGCTAGATTGTTATATTTGGTTAGTTTTTAGTTAGAATCCTCTGAAGATGGTAACATCGTCACAGAAATGTACATCAGGGAATTACAGTAAGAAAATATAGTTAATTCATTTTTTAATTCATTGTGCTTTGTTATTGTACCTTATTTTGTAATAGGTGAATCAACATCCTTTACTCAGTGGCGGCGATAAGAATTCGCGGCCCCCCATCAAATTTGTTCATCGGGCCCCCACTCTCCCAATAATCTTTTCACAGATGTTTATCTTTTTGCCGGCCGGCGCCGGTGAGTCACCGCGATGTGTGACGTAGCGATAGCTTCATTACTTATCGGCCAACGGTAAACAATACACATACTTCGTATCATGACATTAAATAATAAATACTGCTCTCTAAAAAATAATGGTTATTGCCGTTTTGGATGCACGATGCACAATCTTGTCTGAAGACATTTTATCTTATTTTAGTAATTTCTTGACAATACTCATAAAAATATTGTTATGATAGGGGGGCCCGTGTGGCAAGGCCCGTCGCGGGTCTGGGTCCTGGTAAAATTTCCCGAAGAATCCTGGTCAAAGCTCGCGGGCCCCCCCCCGCACCACGGGCCCGCTATCGCTGCCACTGCCTTTACTCTAAGCCTAATAAACCAGAAATAAAATTAGCTAAGAGGAAAAAAGATGTTTCAAAACAAAAAAGTAATTTCATATAGTACAGTTTTTTCAGCGGCATGCAAAGGGTTAATTATTAGAATATCACCTAAAAAGTAATTACAAATATATATATATATATATATATATATATATATATATTACAGGTAACATAGGACAAAAATAGGCATTATGATACAGAAGAAGAAATGTATTTAAAAAAAAAAAATTAGAGTTAACATAGAAACAAAAATAGGCCCTACGATACAGTCACTTATTAGTTGACTCTTTAAAAAAATTTTTTCCCACACTTTAAGGAAGAAATATATATTAAAACTGGATATAAAATGTAAAATGAACCAATTATTTATATTTTAGCATGTTTTCATTTACCATCAGGAGCTAGCTGACAATTTGATTTTTTACTTCAATTTGTAATTAGCAATCCCCAAAACAATAATATATCATGGTTTTAAAATCACTGTAAAAAATGGTCATTCAAGGTGACACTTTTTAAAAGTGTTCCATCATTTTTCATCTCTAGGTACTGTGATACATAGGAATATGATTTATTTGTTCAATATTTGTCATGTGTTGTGCCATTTAGTTTTCAATATCAATAAAAGTTTACTTTAAATGGAATTGAAGTTTAAAAACGAAAATACCCTTTCATAATTATTTGAGTTTAGGGTTTGTTGCAAATTGTCTAATCTATTGTGTGGTTTTAATTGTAGAAGATTGTGTAAGTCTAAACTAAATAATATTTTTTAAATTGCGAAAGTTTTGAATTTTGTGACACTCAAAAAATAATATGTAGTTTATTATAAGCACCAATTTGTGGTAATTCAATTATGGAATTAAATAATTAATAACATCAATTACTTACAGCATTTATGTTATAAATGGATGAAAATATCTACTCCAACTGTAAACAGAAAATGTGAAGGCTTATTATAAATAACAGTATGCCACCTAAACCACATGGTCAGGTATGAACCAAGGGAAATTAAAAAAGAAAACTAACAGAATCCTATCTAGGTAGTGGTACAACTTGTAAAATAGGTGATTGCTTACAACTGAAGACAAGACAGGTTGTAAATTGGAGGATTGTACAGTCTGAGACTTGATATACAGTCTAAGGTATGTACTTGTTACACTGTAGTGCTTTTATGTATAGGTTACCTATAAAAATTTGTTTAAGTAGTTTGGAAAATATGGCAATACAACTTTCTTTGAGAAATGTTTTTTCCCTTACTTTCTTAAATAAAGAAGATGCAAAATTTGGCAGCATTTTTAAATGTTGGGATAGTCTACAAGGAGATGGTGTCTATGTGACATATGAGTTTGGAGGAGATATTGTAGACCAGCAGAACACTTATTTGTATGAGTGTGATTCAAATTTCATGGAGGGGCTTTTGTAGGGCTGAAATCTTTAGTGACTTTTGTTCCCATGGTCATCAAGCATGAGCAACATGGGCATTGTTATGAAGCATCTGTTTTGAATTGCATGAACAGTTTTTTTAGGGATGATCCCCAAACCCTTGTCCCTCATCCCACACAAGGCATGATTGGTATGGGTGGGAGCAGTGGGAAAATCGACCTTACAGGCCAGACTTGGACGATATTAAAAATGCTGTGTGACAGTGGTTATAATCACAAATTTAATGGCAACCACTAATGATTAGGATATAGGAATTCTACCAAATTAATGTGATGAGGACCTTGAGATCAGCACCTTGCTAAAAAAGTATTTCACACTCGCATGGAAATGATCTGCCATTTGAGGCAGAAGCAATCTTCACAAATATAGATGAAATATGTTTAATTGGTTAAATAAAATCAATATATTTGAACTGGTAGATTGAATTCTTAGACTAGTCTGGAAGTTCTTTTATTCTTTCGGTGGATAAGGGCATGCATAGCTATTCTCCATTGCAAATGGATATATTGTGCACTATAATCAATATATTTCTATATATATTTCCCAGGCTTGATGACCATGGGAACAAAGGCCCTTAAAGATTTCAGCATTTATTTACTGTTTCGCCTCTTAGTAAAAACTCAACCAACTAACCCTTTTTCTACCTCACAACAAAATTCACGATTTTTTTTTTTTTTTTTTGTTGAAATTGTAGTCTTGAATTTTGGTTCTTGTGAACCTTCATTAGACTGCTGCTTGGATTTCAGAGTAATGTAAGATATCCAGGTTTTGTCACCGGTCATTATTTGGCTGGTAAAAAAATCATTACCTTCGTCATTGTATCAGGTAAGAAATTGTAAAACACTTTTTGTGCTATTTGGCATAAAATGTGAGCACAGTTTTGCAACTTAAATGATTTGCCACAATTTCATGAACGCTTCATCAAATTTGTGGAAATTCATTAGAAATTAAGGAAATTGTAAGCTGTCAATACTGTGGAATTTTCTCATCTACTCTCCTTACCAAATCTTTGTTAATTACATTTGTTTAAAGGGTTGATAAAATTTAAACAAGTTTAAAAGAATAAAATATTACAAACTATTCACATTTATGAATAAAAATATGACATTTGAAAAGAAATGCAAACTAATTTAATCTATGGGATTTATTATAGAAAATTATAATAGAATTTTCTTATTTAAATAAAATTAAAATTCTAAATTCTTTGTCCAATTTCAAGATTTTGATTTTGTAAAAGAGCTACTGTCTCCCTTTGTAGTGATTATTGTCTAATTGATAGGTGAATTTGAGTTAATGTTCATTTAATAACATATGCATTTAAGTGTAATTCAACAAACTGATAATGTATTTAGTTTAGATATGTACAATATAATATGGCAGATATAATTATAGTTCAATAAAATTAATTTATAAAACTAAAAATTTATTTTAAACTGTAACATATGTAACCCTTAAAACTACAACACTTCATGATTGAACAGATGTGGATCCATCTGACGAACAACTACTTTCCCAAATCTCATCATAATGATCAGAAATCAGTTCTAAATTTAAATATTCATGAGGTGAACAGGTTTCAAGAAGTTCATCAAGTTTTTCTACAAGTACTGCAAAAGAAGGCCGACTTTTAGGGTTGGCTTTCCAGCATGACAGCATAATGTTGTATCTGAGGGAAATTAGAACAAAGATTAAAAACATAATGGTACTAGAAACTTGATTCCTGAACTATACCCATAAGTAGTTGAATGGAATTTTTCAAATCTGTTTTATAGATCCAACAGTTTAGGTTGTATTTTTTCTGTAAAGGAATAAACTAATACAACAAGTTTAATATAAAATTTAAGTAGATTTATATTCTGATGTATATAAAGCCATGGACTTGGTATCTATGAAATTATGAAAAAATTATATTATGCCATTATTTGTGTATAGAAAATTAATACAGCGTTTAGAGACTATAAATCTCGTTATCAAATGTGGAACTAGTTTAGAAATACTGCCATTATGGCTTCTGTGACCATCTCCACTTCTTTTGACCAGCTGGCTGGAGACGTCATACACTTTAGCCGAATCTTGTCAGGATGGACCAAGGAGTCGAGTTAGGACGCTAAATGAACGCACGCAACACAAGTTAAATTAAATGTTCTCTTTTATTCTAGAACCGAGTTAGGAAAATACAGTGATAATTATAATTTATACAAAAGACATAATGGCTAGATAAAAGGCCTTAAATAGAGGCCGAAAAGCATACCAATTCATTTAGATAGCACGTGGCCAAAAATGGACTGACCTCGTCCCGTAACGGTCTGCCGTTCAACCATCTTCTCGCGGCTCTCGGAACAGACTCTCTCCCGGCTCGCTGGTTCAAGCCCTCCACTCCTCGTCTCTCCCCCCTTCTACGTGATCTTGCACTGCTCAACAACATCGCAAGTGCCAATTCATATTTTATTATTTAGAATCCCTTCCTTTATGTCATAAACGCAAATAGATGTGCATAACTAATTATCATAGAACACATTATTATTTAACAAATTATAATATTTGTAATAAATATTAAATTAAATTTAAATTTATTAATAGTTTAACTGCTCCCAATGGTCTCTTGAATTCTGTTATTTCTTCTTTTTTTCTATCTTTACTTGAGATATGCAGCGTCAAAACGGGTAGACCCATGGAGGCTGCTTTATTCCATTCCGTATATTTTTTGTTTATCTTAAATGGTTTATCTTTGTTTTTGTTTAGGATTTAGAAGTAATATTGTTTTGGTTTTTCTTTCCTGTTGTGTATTTTAATTTAAAGTAATGTATTATTATGTCATATGTCAATTTATTTGTTTTGTTTTAGTTTGTTGTTAAGGGAAGCTTTATTTTTTATCTTAATATCTTTTTCTCAATCTAAATCATGTTTTGTTTATCTAATGGTAATAAAAGGAATGGAAAAATAAATAATCATAATTTATTTTCATATTTTTTTAGAGTAGAAAAAAAAATGGGATAGTTTAAAAAATATTATATTAAAAAACAGAACTATTATGAATGCATAGAATAATATTGTTATTTTAAAATAACAATACTGTACTTACAAACTCGTACTACAGCTAGGTGGCCGTTCCATTCTGTAGCCATGTTTGAGCAAGCGAAACATTTGATTTGTTGGTATGGAAGGGTATGGATTGCCTCCAAGTGTTACTATTTCCCATAACAAGATGCCAAAAGACCATCTGTTCAAATAATATAATCTCAGATTAATAACAATTTAATGTGAAATAATAATATCCTCTGTAGCTTCTTAGAGATGCTTTCTGGAATTATATGGAAGTTCGAGTATGTTAATAGTTCCATTTTTAGCCTTTCAAACTACAATAACTTAAATTGGTTAACATTCCTTTATTTGTCTTGAAAATTAGTTCTGTTTACTTGTTGGTCACTATAGCTGTTTAACCTTCACTAGATGCATCATCAGGTGTAAGGCACATGGAATACATGTTCAATTTACACACACACACACACATATATATATATATATATATATATATATATATATATATATATATATATATTAACATTAAATATACACATATAACATTTTATATTACACATTAAAATTCCACACTAATTTAAAAGTTGTCGTGTTATTTATTTAAATAAAATGGTTCTTGATTTTGACCAATTCCTTCATTTTTAATGTTACTAGGCAATGTAATGGATTTAGGTGAAAACAATTCATACTCCTTTGATCTTTGGTCACGTTTGGTTCCTTTGAATTGACCGTATCATAAAATACAATTAGGAGGAAAATTTAGTTTCTCATTTAGAAGAAAATCTGGATCTTTTTCCTGTTCATTATAAATAGAGTATTCTTGTGATGTTCATTGTTCTTCCTTTGCTTAATGTGTGTAATATTTTTAAGTTGTAATAACATGACATGTACAAAATGAGTATGCAATTTTAAATGTGTAGTTGTTAATTAATATATGTGTTAGTCTATGAGTAAAGTGAACATGTTTTGTATTATGTGTGTGTTGCGCCTGATGGTCTCTAGTGAAGACAAAACATCTGTAGTGACCATCAAGTAAACAGAACTAATTTTCAAAACAAATAAAGGTATGTTAATCAACTTGTATGTTAGTTTATATATATTTTTCATAACATTATGTTTTCATTGTTACATACAACATTGAACAATAACTAATACGAATATAAAAACAAAAACATATAGTGTTATAAAAATATATATTCCAACGATTATTATTAAATTATTTTAATTATAGTCAACAACTTCTAGTGGTTGTATTTTACTGTATTAGTAAAACACAAGAACTTATACAACAGGCTCGTTGGGGTGTGGAGAATAAATCTAAATCGTTGTTAGAACAGTTTAACCACAGCATGGTTTCTAAGTATGATCTCTCGACACTGAACAATAATAATTAATGGTATTAACCCTGTCTACCAACCAGCACATCAGGGAATAAGCTTTGATAATTCCTTAAAACATATATAATATATTAAACTGTCAAACTAACTTATGAAATACACCAGATACACCTAATCCAATCCCAATTTAGGCATTTACACCATATAGGCATAATACTAGGAAATTTCCACAAATCGGTGGTTGCAGTTACCCAAACAGAAAAACTAATAATCGCAATTGCAAATTTAATCAGACCATCAAGATTCATCATTCGTGTTATAAACTCAAAATCTCATCTATAAAAATGTTAATAAACTGATTGTATATAGATTAAGAAAGTCTATGATCTTCGCTGACTTGTTAAAAACATTATAATTATAAAGAGAACCAGCTGGTACATAAATAAGTAGTCAAATTGCAATTATAGTCCAGTCAATGACTGTTTTCCCATATAATTTTGCCAAACTGCACCGATTTTCATATAAATTCGGATTTAAGTTCTACGTACTCTTTACTTCAAAGTTGACCCTGTACTGTGGGTTGATTTTATCCTGGGCGTAGATGTCACCCCTTCTCGAGGGTGAAAATAAGTCCAAGAATGGATAGATTGACTAATTCTAAGTAACTTTTGTTCTATAAAGATTATTCTGAAAGTCAATACTTTTTTACTTATTCGTGAGTGAAAGTGTCAATTTTTCAACCAAAAAAAAAAACGACGGTTTTTCGCCAATAACTAAAAAAATAACTAAATGAAGTGGAAGAACTATTAAGATTTTCCTCCTCTTCATCCCCACTACTAACGTTGTCAGGATGTGAGTTTTCGGATTCTGACTTATCGCCGCCTAAATTTGGGACACTGTTTCCAGGCTCCATGAAGCTTTCCTTCATGCGTGTTCTAGATTGTAGTTTTTTCCATATCACAGATCATGTAACAAACCGATAACACTGTTTTCCATGTTTTGATTCTCTTTCATACTGGTAGGGTTTGCATCTTTATCCTGGTTTGGTAGTTGGTTTAAAATTTGTTGTCGGTCCACCGGAACTATTCCAGCTTTTTTCTGAAACCACTTTTTATGTTTTAAGATGACTTGTCTTTGATTTTTTCTTGGTATTCTTAACAAGAGAAGAAATTGATTTTTGCTGAGTGTCTCATGATTTCTGTTATTTAGCCATTCTTGGAGAAGTTAGATTTCAAAAGCCTAAAAATGCCATATTTATTGGCTGTGTAGAGTTTTTTGGACCATAGTAAAACTAATGTTATATTCAGAGCAAGATGTAATTATAACCTCTGAAAAATGGCAGGAAAGATTATCTTGGATTAATGCTATAGGTTCCAGTTGCTTTTGCAAAAAGGGTATCTGTAAAAAACCGGTCTTCAAAATGGCTTTCGTCAAACCAACCTCTTTTTGTACACCTGTACCGTGTACCCTTAGGCCCTCCAGTCTTCCATAAGTTTTTGGCTTTGTATATAATATACAAAGGTAACAGCTGCCCATCACTGCTACAAGAAAACATGAGTGAGGTTGCCGATTTAGCAAAATCATTTATTTTTTCTGTATATTTATGGCCTCTTCTACTTCGTTAAAAAAGCAAAATTTAGTAATTTAAAAAATTATGATTTGGAAAGGGTTATGAATAACGAAAAATGTCGTGGATTAAGTGTCAAAATCCAGTATTCAAAGTTGCTGGAAAACTTAAACAATAATTATGGGTATAATAATATGGTAATGATACTTTATCCTTGATTCAGGGAAATTAAATACTTAGATTCCATAAGATTTCATTCTTTCATTCATCACAACTCTCTTTCATTCACTGTGCTTTTATATTAATTACTAATAGGACAACTTTGTCCATTTTAATTATGAGACATAACTACCTATTTTATTTGCTTATAGCTCCATGCTACTAGAATGTCTTATTTAGTAAAATTGGTTAGTTTAACCCTTCCCACGCGGCAAACGAGTATAGCCGCAATGGTAGACTTTGACCCAAATGCGAATGACGATTAAAGTCTCAAAAATTTATTTTAGCCCATGGTTAGTTAATTAGTTCACCAAAGTTCTGGTAGAATGCAGAGGCATGTCCGCTGTCTATTCAGGAATAGAAAAACGTTTTGTTGAAAGTTCTACGCCACGAGGCAGTGGAGGGGGACGCTATTTTGTCTGGAATTGCCTGGCGGCGCACGCATTCTATAGCTTCTACAGAGCGGATAACGGCTATACTCGCAATCTCATTAGTCTGATATGCGACGACCTCCGTGTTTGCATTTGAGCATTGTTTTGAAGAAGTATTGTTTTTTGTTTTTTTAACATTACCTTGTATTTTTTATATATTATTTCACAATATAACTGTTCCAATTTACAAAAATTAATAAAAACTAAATTTTTTTGTTTGCAATTTTTTACCATTTTGTTGTATGTAATAAAAAATTTTAAATGTAGCCGAAAACCAATGATAACATTTTTTTAAAATTAACCTTTCACATACAAAATGAAAACAAAAATTAACATTGAAAAAAAAAAAAAATTTTTAAGTTATTTCAGCGTTGAGGTGAAATAAGGCAAATTTTATTCAGCGTGCGAAGGGTTAATATAGCTATGAAAATTTCAACCCACAATATTCTTACTCTCTTATCAACAAACAATTTATAATTCATTTAATGTTCCTATAGAATAAATGTATAATGTTTTAATACTTATTAATAAATATTTAAGGAAATATTTACACAACTTACATATCACTTTGGGTTGTATAGACTTGATGCATTAGGGATTCCAAAGCCATCCATTTAATTGGTAATTTTTCTGATTCTTTTTTACGGTAAATACTTTGTTCATAGATATCCTTGCTAAGACCAAAGTCGGATATTTTTAAAGTAAGATCGCTACACACCAATACGTTCCGAGCTGCCAAATCCCTGTGTATAACTTTATTGTTTGACAAGTGTTCCTGGAAAAAGTATAACTATTTCTGTGAATATTCTTACTACAGTTAAATACATTCTATGAAAAATAATATATTAGTAGCATGTAATAATATGCAAATCAAGATTCCTCAAAGGTTCGCTTATAGTGAGTATGGGTGTAGCACTAGTTATCCTAGCTGGACATACATCTTTCATCTTGTGTTAGATCAATTTTACTATTAGATTATTCTAGGGTTAGTGGTCTTTCTTTTACGCTCTTTTTATTTATTATTTTTTTAAGGCGATGTAAATTGACTATAAAGTTTTTTACCATTAAAAAAAAAACAAAAAACATTCAAATTAAGATACACTATTTTGTTTATTTACCAAAGGTTCAAAATAAAACAGATAAAATCCAACATTTGAAATGAGAATTTAAAAATGCTCTGAAGTGTTTTCCATTTCCAGTGCTTACAGAAGATGATCTAGGCCTAGGAAATAAATCGGAAACACTTTTTGTTTTTAATAATAATACACATAATAATTAATTTTGCTATCAAAAATTTTGGATCATTATAATTTCTATTTTAATTCATTATTATTTTTTATGAATAGAAGTATTTTTAAATATAAATATCATTGCTAAGTATATATGTAAATATAATTTTTCTATTACAGATTTTATTTAAAATTATTATTAAGTCAATTTCTATTTATAATAAAAGTTAAATGGGCACATTTTTTATCCCCTCTATTATCTCAAATTTTACAAAATTGTTGAGCGCAGATCACTAACTCAGTTTTAGAAGAAACGAACAATATTAAGATTTAAATGTAAAATTTATTAAACAACTCATCATAGGTTAGTTTACCATTCCAATAGCAATCTGCCTTGCAAAAGCCAACAAGTCTGCAGGCATTAGTCTTCTTTCCACTTGTTTACCTGAAAATATATAATTACATCTTTACTAAATATTTAAACAAGTATTATTGGGTTCTGTTAGTAACAAACATTTTAAATTCAATTTATAAATTAAAATTGTTAAGTTTTTCCTACCCAAACACATTAAACTAAAATTGTACTTTGTAAATCAGTGATAGTGTTAGACTAAATCTCTGTGTATCAATTTATTATTTGGCAAACAATAATGAAGGAATAACTACAATTAAAGCTAATTTGATATTTTTTTTTAAAAAACAACTAAATTTTAATTTCAAAATAATTGTCTAAAACACCCAAGATTAGATAAAAAATAAAACTTTTGATGATTTTATCTTTGAATCTTTTATTATAGACAATATGAATAAATGAATCATTTTATTGAAGTGAATTTTCAAATAATTTAATCCTTATCAAGAAATTTGTTTTTTGTTTTTTTATAACTCTGTTATCTCTTTGACTTATAGAAAAAAAACTTCTGTTTTTCTTTAAAAAACATTTTATCTTTTGTATATTTGTTGTAAAGTTAATTATTTTCAACATATCCAAAGCTAAATATCTTAAACTACTGCAATTTTGAAAATATTATACAAAATAAAGTTTTTGGTTTTGGTGCACTTGTAACATGTGAGATAAAAAAATGTGTGTACCAATCTAAACTCAATATCTTATATATTTCCAAAATTTAATGTTTTTTTTTTTTTGTAAAAAAAAAAAAAAAACAAGGAGAGCTAAGCATTTTTTCCCTATGTTTATATGAACTTTTAAAAATTATTTTTACAAAAATGTTCAGGAATATTATACATTATGATAATTCTATATTTTTAAAATTCTACATAACTCGTAGTACCAGATGTAGTAATAATTTTATTTGGTTTTTGAAATCATTAATATGGTATAAAGTGCATCATGCTATCGATACGGGATGAGTATAGTGAACCAAAAAGAAGTAAGAAAAGATTAAAAACCAATATCTGTGTGTTTTATAAAAATACAAGTTTGGTTTGTACTAGTTTATTTGTTAGAATTACAATAATACTTACTGTCTTGAGCACCATATAGTTTATTGAATACACATGGCATTTGAACCTCCATGTCTTGCCTATAACTACCTGTTAACAAGTTAATTATATATGTATTAGTATATAATATAAACTGACATTTTTGTTGGTTATTTGAAAAGATCTACTCTTAATCTTTAGAACATTTTAAACACAGAGCTCCATTAAAGATAGAGCTATAAAGTAGTTGGAATCCAAATTTCTTTAATGATTTGTTGAGTCTGTGTAAGTTTATGGATAAACTTTTATGTGAGTAAAAAGAGTGTGTGAAGGTTACTTAAACAACAATTAACTTGTTAGACTTTTTTTTAATGTTAATTTTTTAAAGTCAAATTTAAACATAAAAACATAATATTTAATGTAAACAGCAGATATTTCTTGTTGAAAACCCATATTATAGGATTAAATAAAGCAATAAAGCTAATATAAATGATAAAATGAAATTTTAGTTTTCAATCTTCAGTAAATATTAGTTATTCAGTAGCAAAGGTAATTGTTATTTGAGTCTGATTTATTGATTTTTCTTTAGTAAGTAAATTTTCACCTCTGAAATTTGTCACCAAAATAACCAAATCTGTAGTAGAGTGCCTCAGTAATTACAGTAGAACCCCTCTAATCATTCACCTTCGGGACTGGGGGCATGGTCGGAATGCAAAAAAGGTTGGATTTTCCGAAAAAAGCCAACATTTATTAAATCTTATATAAAGAGACTTTTTTACAGTGAAATAAGTGATATATAAACTTAAAAAAGTCATAAGTCAAAGTTTACAGTAACGTGTTTACGTTTTCCTCCTGACATGTTGAAAAACAAACAATTGTACATACAATGAGTCTAGCAAGTACTGTGACAAATCAATAGAAACAACACGAGAAATGACACATCACTGAAGCGGGCAAGCGATAACAAACCGAAACAATGGTGCGTGGCGGGTGAGGGGCGACGGGCTGTGAGTCATCGACTTATCGGCACAAGCTTGTGAGCTCAAGCACGGTCGGATTAACTGGAGCGATGGACTAGCCGAGGGTGGATTAGAGGGGTTCTACTGTATGTCATTATTGCTCAGCATAAGAATTGGAAAGTTATAAGTAAAAGGTTGCAAATAACAATTATTACTAAAATGTAATGTATTGTAAGTAAGTAGGCCAGATATGCTGTGGACTTGATGATGAGGAGATCTGGTCAAATACATATTTGGTCATGAATTAGAATACATGATGCACACACATAACTTAGAGAAATTACCAACAGGTAGTCTTGGCCTTAAATATCCAGAGAACACAGAGGGTTGGCAGAACCAGGATGATTTAGAAAAGACTCTGGAGGTAAATAAAGGTGTAACATGAAGAAGTCACATGGGAAAAAGCAGCATGTTAAATATGAAAGCATCTATAGATGAAATTAATTATGATTAAATCAATTGAATCATAAGTCAAGCAAAGATTAATTGAAAAATTAGTTTTTATTTTAGTTTAGAACAACATACCTACAGCCATTTAGTGGAATAAGTTTTTGATATTGAGATCAAGATATTTTTGTTAATTTGGGTAAAGTTGTACATAAATTTGGAGGAAATATCTGAGTGGGTAATCAGTCTTTCCACCTTCAAATCCTGTTATTTATCAATGTAATGTGTCATAGAAGATATCAGGGTGTCATTGTTGTATATTTTGTATAAATCACTGAGAAGTAATAAACTTCTTCCATTGTAACCTAACTTTGAAATATATCCCTTAAATAAAGGGTTTTACAATGTTATTTATTCTTCCCAAATTGATCGAGTAGTTGATGTTTTAGTTTAAAATCACAATTGTTGTTAATAGTAATAAATAATGGACTATCTCATGCACCCATTTACAAAGCCAAACCATGTACAAGGATTTATCTACTATCTCTCAAAAAATCCGAAACAGTCATTAAGTGAAAATGATCTATGGATTTATTCATTTCTTAATATTAGGTAAAACAAATTTCTTTAAAATTATATGACCTATTTTTTCTAAATTGAAATTATGATCAAATCCATATCTTAATATTTTAAGTTTCTGAGTTTATGTGTAAAATGTAATTTCATAACTACTGAACCGATATGGAAAATATTTTTTCCCCTTATTGCTAGCTTAATTGATTCCAGTCTATTTGCTTTCTAGCAGCCCAATACAACTGAATCAAGATTTTGTACTTTGGTTCCAGTTTTCTGCATTAGTCCAAGAAAGTGGTCCTTATTCATGATGATGATACAACGTCAATCCTGCTGAGATGAGTCGTCAGTCAGTCATGTCCTGTATTCAATCGAAAGCTCACCACTTATCCCTTTCTCAGCTTTTTTCTGTTTTTTACCCTTGTGTTGGCTATGTTTTGGTTGTAAGGATGTCAATGGAGGTTTCATGTTGATGGAGAGTTTAGATAATTGGACGGTGACCTCATTTCTAGTGATTACTGTGGGATGTTATCCACAGAAAGGTAATTACTTTGTCTACTCCACGTAACGTCTTGGTCATAAGGTGTATTTCTTTCATTTATTTATATCTAGGTGAGATTGTGTGTGAAATTGCTTGGATAGTGGTTTTTGACTCAGGACAATAACTGTAGGGCTATGGAGAAAGTTCTTGTTTTTTTGGAAGATTGTTTTTGAAAAACGTTCTTCTTCTGGCTGAATTTAAAACTGTATATTGAACATTTTTGTTTGTTATAATATAAAATAATGCAATAGATAGGTAATTTCAGTACTAAATAAATATGAATAAATGGGCAAAACATAAAGTACAGACAAAAGTTGGTTCAGTTTCCTAAAAAATAAGGTGTCATTGACTTTCATAAAAATTGGATCATCAAAAAAAATTTGAATTTTGAAATTTGAATTACAATTTAACCCTATAAAGTCAAGGAGCGTGAGCCTTTTAGGTACAATTTCTACAACATATTTAGTAACATTATTTTTCCATGTATATTATGTTGCTGATGTTGATAGTTAGATATTTCTTGTTCTTGAGTTTGGATATTGTAGATGTTTTTGTCAAGATATTCTTTCTTCAACTATTTAACTTTTATTAGTGTACTGTAATGTTGATTTTGTGCTATATGCTATTTATGTTTACTGCTTTGAATATTTGAATTATACTAATTTTATTTATACCTAATCATGTTTTGTTAAATCTGATTTGAAAAACAGTATCTTCAGAAATTTGTTTTATGAATTTTATAATTACCGGTATGTCTACAATGTAACTATTAATTTATAATAGTACTTATTTTGAATAATAGTATTATTAGTTTGATTTTTTGATGATCGTAAATCAGTGTATAAATATGTTTAGTTTGAATTTATAATAGATAATAAGAAGAAAAAAAAAGGTCTATACAAATTCTGTTATTTTTCTCCTCACACAGTCACCAAATGATCATATATATTTATTTAAACTACAAGGTTGTTGAACAAAACATTTAACATGAACAGACACATATACACATACTAAATAAATACAAAAAATTTAAATCAATAGACCTTATTTCTTGTACGAAACTCAGCTAAAGTCGAAGATGAGCTGTAAACACTGCAGTTTATGATTGAATTATCAACCACAAGTATTTTTTTTACTACATTGGGTAATAAAATAAATAAATACATAATTTAATACTAGTTAATCATGTTTTTAATGAATCAAACCTATTGAAATAAAAATTAAAAATATAGGTATTACCATTGCTGTTAAGAGGCATGAGGTCTGCATATTTTATGACGTCATTACTTTTATGAATTTCTCTATTATTTTCATCGAAAGATGTTGACATTTTTTTCCATTCCTAAAAATAAGATATTCAGTTTTAAAGTTTAGTATATTTAAATGAAACAAATACTGTGTTTTAGGAAAATAGTTAAAGAATTAAATTAATTTAATTTAGGAATTATAAAATTGTACAATTTAACATTTTCTTAATCTAAATGATCAATATAATTTTCACTGGTTTGTGTATCAGTAGACTAATAGTTTAATTTCAAAAATGTAGAGGACAAAATGTTATTTTGAAACACTTTTCTTTTTTTCATAGGAGAGATAAACTAGCTGTAGTATTTATGTTATAAATATTTGTACTTAACAGCCTGACAATAATTAATTAAAGAGTGAAATAAAGATTGCTCAAATAAATAATATATTGAAAAAAATGTAATTTGATTATTTTATAATGACATAATAGAATATCACAAGACACAAATTATGCATACAATTAATTAATTTAATAACTTGACACAGTAGCCTCTTATAACAGAGTAGTTGGCTAATAATAAATCCAAAAATGTTTCTATTATTTTGAAAATTAGTAATTTTCAAAATTGTATTATTGACACCTCTTCTCAACTTCCATGTCATCCCTCTCCATAACAGCCTCCCCTCCAACTCTTCCCTTTCTTATTTCTAAGACTTTTGTATTTAACAAATTTTTGTCTTCATTCACAAATATAAAAGGAAATAATATCAATTATAATAAAGGTATCAAGGTACCTTGTCCTGTTTACTGTCTTGCAATTCTTTTTGAAATGTATTTCATTATAGCTGTTTTGACCAAGATTGTAATACAAACACATCACACGCTCAACACTAACATAAATTAGTCGTATAGTCTTTTAGTTTTCAGTCATCAGTCTGATTTGAAGAGTGAAATGTGGCCAAAAAAAAGGCTATTGGACTAGTTTATGTTAATGTTATGTGAGTGATGTGTTTGTTATTTATGTTTTGTAATCATCTAACGATGCTGATCGAAACAGCTTTAATGAAATATATTTTAACAAGAATTGCAAGACAGTAGACAGGATAAGCTAAATACCTTTATTATAATTAATATAAAGAATTCAGGAGAACGCATACAATCATTCGTAATAATTTCCAAATATTTGTAAAAAATAGGAAATAGCAAACACATAGAAGTGGCAGTGGGATACTGAAAAAAACATACAAATTCTGAGTTATGGGTTATTGATTACAAAATTTTCCAGGCGTTATTTACTCTGACTTCATAAAGACACAATTACTAATAAGGAGTAATTCATGTTGTTAGAACAATTAGGTTGGAAATATGACAGTACTAACCCATTGTAGGTAAGACATTATTTACTTATGTTTAATAATTGTAGCTCATGTCTCACTGAGGATGGAAAGTTTGTTGTTGAAACGTGTTTGATTAAGTAAACGTAATTTGTGTGAGATCTTGTGTTCAAGTTTTATTCTATCTAATCCATGTAAAATTAAAATAATAGATTTTTCAATTTAACTTTACCTGGCGTAAATAGTTCTGCAGGTCTCCTAAAGCACAATATTCAATAACTAGTAGAAGTTGAGTTCCTTGTGTGCAGCACCCAATCAAAGATACAATGTGTTTGTGTTTACCTACACTTTTCATCACTTCTATTTCCTTTAGAAATTGTTGAAAGTCCTCAGCACTAGGGCTCTCTAAACAAAAGTAATATTTATATCTATATGTGGCGTAGTGTCATAAATTACTCCTAAGTATAGTGTATGGGATGTTATAAACGGTAGATAGATACTGTAGATGCAATGTGACATTAGATATTGTGTGACGTGTATGAACCAAGCTGAAGGCAGTGCAGTTTGGTCAAAATCTATATTAGTTTTATCTTCATTGAACTCCTATAGCGATGACTATATGTGCTGTATGATTTCCTCAAACAATACCATTTCATGTATATTTACAATAAAATACCATGTTACACTGCATGTATCTTTTTGGAGCTGTCCGGTCTAACCCATTGATTCACTGTGGAAGTACATGAATCAAAACCAGGATGGCTCGGGAGGGGTGTAGGAGTCGGATGGGACATGCAGTGTATTAAATACACAAACTATAGATACAATCAAAATACTAATTATAACACTAAACTTGTAATACCAAGAGGAAGGTAATGGAAATTTATCACTTCAAAAACCACTGCCTGTTTCCTGGCTTCTCAGCAACAGCTGCCTTAAGCGAGGCATAGAGTTTTAGCACAACCATTCTGTTTAAGATGGGGTTGTATTACATTACTAATTGAAATTTTATGAATAGGAGATGAGTGGGTAAAAACCCTTCATTTTGGTTTTGAGAATGGCCTTTGCAGGCTTTGTGGGATCACAAAGAAGAAGTTTATGTTGTTTATAAAGTAGGGGGCTACATAGCTGAGGTATTGGATCTGACAAATATAAAATTAATCCTACAATAGTCGGTCAATTCACCCAATAGGGCCGGCTGTTTTTCTAATACTTTGCAAGTGTTTAGTCAAAAAATTTAAATAAAAGTAATGAGACATGGTAGATATATTATATAGTATATCATTTTGTTTAGAAGATTCTGAGGAAATCATTGTATTAAATATTTTTTAATTATGAACATTTTCAGGGTGGGAGAAAAATATTCCAAGTTTCACAGCATATACATAAATTTATTTACATAAAAAAATAAGCTCTTATATATAAAATAAGCATTTTTAATAATTAATTCAAAAATACATGGTATATAAAAGGTATTTTGGCAAAAAAAATAATATGTCAAAAAAATGACTTCAAGTAAAGCTGTTTCATCGTTTAACAGGCTTAGGCCTATCCACGTCAACATCTGATAAGGTCATCTCTTTAATTTTTCAAGTAGTTCACAAAGATTACTCAATCCAAGTTAGACATCACTAATTATAATTAGGTAAACTAATTGTACCAAAATAGATCGTAAATACAAAATAAACAAAGACATATGGAACTACAGTATAATAGAATAAAACTCAACTGTAAACCATATTAGGTGAATTTTTGCAACAATAGTAAAATGTTTCTCTGTTGAATAAAATTTCTTTGTGACCAATAATGTTGACTAATTTTACAAAATCTATCCTAATATAATTGTGATATTGTATAATAGTGGTAAAATAATTGTGATACAATTTATATTAATACTTTTTGTAGAACAGCGATTCTAGGAAATCTGTATATAAAATATTATTTTAGTTGTTTTACCCAGTAGGCCATACGTATTAAATAAGATAATCATATTTTAGTGGACAGTTGAAAGGAAACAATGAGGGCGAGATTGGATGAATTGACTTCAGAATCCATCTGTATAAGGATCACAAGGTGGTGATCTCCAAATCCAAGAATACAAGAATTCAAGACTTACTGGCTATAGCCAAGTTGTGGTAGAAGTTTGAAAGTTAGAGTCAGTTAAATTAGCCTTTCCTCAGATTTTCTGGTGACCTGTCGATTCAAGAAAAAAATTGTATCCCAGGCACAATTTTTGGGAAGAAAGGATAAAAGGCCCAAATGTTATGGGTTTAGTGTCAAATCAACGAATTATCCAAAGTTAAAACGAGTTGAGCAGTGCTCTTATCAGCACAGTTCAAGCTGAATTCTGAAGAGATTTTGTACAATTACACACAGAATACAAATATATATGAATAATATATGAATAATAAATAATAATAAATTCATATATTATATTGCACAATAGATTCAATTGGGATTGAATTGGGGAAAAGGTTCTGTGACCACAAGAGGACATATTATAACCAATTAAACACTAGTTTATGAATAAAAAATCATCCCCAATTAAACATTAGTTTAAGAAGAAAAATTATATCTAATTAAATATTAGTTTATAACTCCATTACCAACTGTAAAATTCATTCTCAAAGGAAAATAGCAGGCTTTTCCTCCTTGTCCAAGTTGAATCAAAAGCTCCATATTGAAATTAGTTAAATAAAGTCTAAATACGCTAAATATTATGATTGATAAATGTTTTACTGGGCTACATATATAGCTAATGTTGGCAATATAATTAGAATAAATATACCAATTTAACCTAGTTTAGAGTGAAATTTTCCGCTTTATAAGAAAAGAAGTTAGAAATAATTTTGAAGATCACATGACAGAGTAGAACATGACATTTCCTTATTAGCATTTTAAATTTGTTTCTTTTGAAAATGGTTGTAATAAAATCAGAAGAAACATTACTATCACTTTCTTCTCATTTTCTTCTAAACCATAGCAACATGTAGGTTATTTAACTCTTCTTTTCCCTTGAAAAAAGCCCTGGTAAGGAAATTGTTAAAGCATAGTTATGATTTTGTTTTACTCATGTGAATGAATTATTTTAAGAAAGGAAAAGACAAATTTAATCATATTTGTGGTATTAAAGTATCTGGTTTAATAAAAACGTTTATTTATATTATATTTCTTACCTTGTAACATTTTAATTGCTATCTCTTGCGGTGGTCCTATGCTGTTGCTTAGTAGACCTTTATGAACAATACCAAATGCTCCTTCTCCCAATAAATCACAAATTATAATATGTTCTTTTTGAATCTCAAACTCATCTGCTTCTTCAGACGTTTTATTTTTTGTACAGTCTTTATCATAGCTTGAAGATGATTTCTTGAAATCTTCCTGTATTACAAAACAGACGTATTATTAATTTTTATTTACTAAAATGTGTTAATATTGTTTTTACTTCACATATCATAAAAAAGCCATCTAACACATAAAGTCTAATGATTAGTGGTAAAAACATTTATATATATATATATATATATATATATATATATATATATATATATATATATATTACATATTGTAAAGTAGAGCAGGTTTCATAATAAGCATATTCAAATGGTGACAAGTAGGTTATACTAAATTTATTCTAAATATGAAGATAAGTTTAATATATTTACCTGAAAGTATATACTTTTTGTCCGGAGGTTTGCTTTCTTCTTCTTTCTATGGTAGTGAAACATTGTTACGCTTAATAAGAGAACAAATATTGAGAGCATTACAAGTACAGTCATCCAGAATACTGGTAAATTGTCCCTTCCATAATTATGTTTTGCTAAACAGATTAATAATTTTATTTAAGGTTTTTATGTTTTTTGTCTATGACTAATTATAATTAGGTTGCAATAATTTTTTCTCCATCATTGTAATTCTCTCTCTCACAATGTGTGTAAATATGAACATGAAAAATGTATAATATGTATACAGTATAATTTAAGTGCATAAACTGATTATGATATAGTATTTAGTAAAGTGTACAGACTTATGTGGAAACTTTGTATACTAAACCAGGAATGATTTATTATACAGTGTCATCTACGTGAAATGGACGTTTTTGGAATGAGTGTGTGGAAAGGGGGGACACCTGTGGTAAAGTTCATTTTGACTCACCACTCTATGCCATTCAGTCTGCTTCATGCTGTTGGGGAGTGTTGAAAATAACAATCGTGTTTGCTCACAATAATTTTATAAAAGTGATTAAAATTCAACAAAACTTCAGTTGTCATTTTCGTATTGGGTGCCATGGTGAAATTTCCAGTGGCAATACTGAGATGGGTAAATTCATTTACATTCTAGGGATCAGTAATGAAAGCAAAACTGTTTTCCAAAGGCACACATACCATGGCACCTTTCACACCACCTTTAACGTTTCATAACAGAACACGAGTCACAGATGCTGTAGAGTCACAGCTGTTCGGATAGGCAGCATGCTTCTGAACTAATATTGAACTGTAAAATGTATTTTATTCAAAGAAAGACTTGGGGTTTCACCCTTATAAATAATGATTGTCTAGGAATTGAATGCTGGTAATTATCAAGATCGCATCACATTTGCACGAACGGTTCTGAATATTTTCAAAAAGGATGAAGATTTGAGAATTACCATGAGAAATGAAGCCCATTTTCATTTCAATGGAGCTAAAACAAACAGAACTGTCAATATTAGGTTTTAGTAAATCCCCGTGGGTTGTATCAAATACCATCACACAGCCCAAACGTGACTGTTAGTGTGCCGTTGGAAAATGTGGAACTTTTTAAGATGGAGCTACTACGATACTTGAGTTTTAATGATTGCAGTTCGAGTGTTTCCCTGAACATTTCTTGCTTTGGTGATGTCCTCTGGCCTCCCCACTCACTTGATCTCTCTATTTATGATTTCTATCTGTGGGACTATCTTAAAGCACATGAGTAAGATGGAAAGCCTGTACACTTAAAAAATTGAAGGCTGCACCTGCAATAACAAACGAATTTGACAAATAAACGAAGAAACATTGGGAAGAGTGGAGGTAAATTTCCGAAAACAGCTTCAAATATGTGTTCATGAAAATGGTCATCATTGGAGGGTTTTTTAAGGGAGCATATTGTTTTTTTTTAACTAATGGACCAATTTCTTATGTCCGGAACTTGGTTACATCAGATGAACAAAACAAATTTTAACCAAACTAATATATGTAAAGGGTGTCTCAAAAAAGATGGACTGACTATTCATTTTCGGATTATATACATCAAAACTAACAAAACATGTCAAATAACATTTGGGGTAATCAAATTCCACTTCATTATCTGTCTATCTACCAACCATTTTCTTCTTTTACAATAAAAAAAAAAAAAAAAAAAAAAAAAAAAAAAAAAAAAAAAAAAAAAAAAAAAAAAAAAAAAAAAAAAAAACAACTCCATAATAGATAAGATATGGAGTTAGATTTGATATAAGCATTTTGAATATTTTACAAATGTACCAAACACAAAGACTTCATTTTTTATAATTTCCTAAATGTCGCCCATTCAAAAACTTTTAACTTTGAATATCTCCAAAACTGTTAACTTTAACAAAGAAAGTTTAAATGGCCGCCTGTTTGAAAATTATGAAAATAAAGTCTTTGTGTTTGGTACATTTGTAAAACATAATATACAAAATGTAAATCTGAACTCAATAAATCTATTTCTGGAGTGAAAATGATTTTTTATAAAAGTACAAAATGACGGATAGAAGGATAATTGTAGTTAAATTTGACCATATTATTATGTTATTTGACATTTTCTGATCGTTTTGAACAATCTGAAAATGAAGAGCCAGCGAATGTTTTTGGGAAACTCTCTGTTTAGTGTTTAAAAGTAAACTACATATATACAAGTCTTTTAATAATGTGAGTAGCTTGTCTCTACTTTTAGAAGTGGCTGCAGTTGCTGAAGTTGTGGTTTAACTTATAACAAGTATATTATTGTCTTTTTTTTTTAAATAGTTTTTGATGAATCAGTATTTTCAAAAGATCACTATTCTTTACCATTACTAAACAAAAATAATCATTTATTATTTTTGATTGTTTAAACTACTTGAGAAAAAATTATGGAAATATTAAATTCTATTTGAAATTAATTTATTAAAAAATATTATGTCATATCTTCATTTTTTTTAAATTATAACAATACATTCTTCTAATAAAGAATACGATTTTGTATTTGGTTTTTAATTTTTTTAATCACCCTCAAAAATGTACATGACTATATAAAATGTTGTTTTCTTTAAACAAAAATAATGTAACTTAGAGTATTTAATCTTTACATTTAAGTTCTTATTCCATGTAAATAAACAAAAAACTTACTTAAACAATTATTACTCCATTTGTTAATCTTGGTTTGGCTTTGACCTCCAGGAGATACAGCTGTCACAATTATACTGTATATGTTACTGAAATTAGCTAGTTCTTTGAACACTGCTGTTGTACAGTTCTAAAACATGAAATTTGTATTTTGTACAAGAGTTAATGATTGGAAAGGTATTTTTTTTACATAAATGTTTAACAATACATGTAGACTTCTTAATGGATTTGAAATCTGAAACTTCCATGTTTATCACACAAAATACAAATAATTCAACCCAAAGTGTTTCTTTGGACTATTTCTAAAGCTTAACCTGTGTGTTTTCTCTCTATCTCTCTTCTAACAAAAAAACAACAGGTTATGAATACTTCATGTATATAAATAACAGAAAAAATATGAAAAGTGTATAGGAAATGATTCACTAACATTTCATTTATTAAAAAATTATCGTAGCATAAAAGAAGATATCAATTTATGCATTTTTTATGTGCTACAAATAAGTTTTTAATTAATGAAATATTAAAAAAAACTATTTCTTTAATCTTTTCTTTATTTTTTTCATTTATTTATATAATATATGAAGTATGTTTATTTTAACTGGGCCACTATTGTGGTCTCTGAAACTACAAGATTTACAGCATAATTTAAATGGGCAGTTGACTTACTTTTAGTGACCAAATTGGAATTTCTAAATTTGTCCGTCATTTTCCAATATGCCGGCCAACTTTATACTGTAATTTGTTAAGAAATTACCTATATTTTATAGTATTTTCAGATTTTATAGTCTTGACATACATTTTTTTAACCCAATCATTGAGAAACTAGAGCCCTCATAATATTGAAAAATTTATTGTTTTGCTTATATAGGGTGTCACAAAAAACCTTAGTGTGTTATACAGGATCAAATTTTATATGTCCAAATAAATTTTAAACGTTAAGTAACTTTTTTCAAATTTGATTATAGTTTAGTCGAAATCCGCCATTTTGTTTGTTTGCAAAAACTTACTGTTAAAGTTAATGGTTTTAAAGTCATTCAATGATAAAAGTTTTAAACAGCCGGCATTTTGAAAATTATAAAAATAAAGTTTTTCTGTTTGAAACACTTGTAAATAGTAATATACAAAATGCTTATACCAAATTTGAACTCAATATCTTATCTATTTCTGGAGTTACATTGACTTAAAAAAAACAAAATGGCGGATTGCGAGTAAACTAAGTTGAATTAAAAAAAAAGTTATCCAACATTTTTCATTTATTTCGATATGTAGAATGAGATCCTGTATAGCGCGCTAATGTTTTTTATGACTACCTGTATTAAGCACCATTTTATGATTCATTATTTTTAATTAATTTAACTTATAAAAGGCATTATTGTGAAGTTGACAAGTAAAAAAAAAAAAAAATGCCATTTAATTGTTAAATTCAATTTTAAACAATTATAAAATGGCACTTGAACATAATCAAGACATTCATTTTATCAATCTTATGAGGTAGCTCTAGCACATAAAGTTCGATAAGAAATTATAAAGTTGGAAAACCGCAGATGAATTTTGAAATTTCAATTCATATTTTTAATAGTCACTCAAATAAGCTTAGCCCCCCTTACATCAAATTTCATATTCCTATCTTTATTTTTGTGGCAATTACAAAACTTATTCCATACTGGATAAATAATAAAAGATTGTGAATTTATTTATGAACACACAATCTCTTTGTTGTATTACCAAATTTGTTTATATCAAACAATGTTCCTTGAGACAATATCAGTGATACTTTGTTGTACCATGTTGCTATTGGATTTGATACCAAAATAATTGTAATTTACAAGTTTGTTTTCTGTAAGAATCTTGAAGGCAACATCTTAATACTTAAAAAATAAATTTATATAGATTAGCTGCTAAAAAATAGAATCAAATACTTACCCCAATTATTTCTTTTTCCAATTGTTCCGTGTAGTTAACATTATACATTTCTAACATAATCGTGTAGAATAGAGGCATATCTCTTGGCTTGGACCAAAATATATGAATATCACACAAAGATTCATTTTTCTTATTTAATATTTCATTTGTTGTTACATTTAATGGTTCTTCAGGACCTAGATTCAAAACATGTTACTAATTTATTTATCAATATTGAATAAAAATGTTCATTAAATAAACTATTTTTTAAAAATAAAAAACAAACACTTTAAAAAAACACACACACATTAACAAGAATATTTTCACTAAAGACAAAGATTGTTCATCGTATGTGTGCAAAATGATTTTGTTATATTAAAATTACATTTATGATATAAATTTGCTGAAAATTGAACAGTCAAAAAAAACTGCAATAAGTCTTTTTTTTAAACAAAATATTTGTAGGAAAGTGATTGATCTGAAGCTACAAATAAAACAATAGTTAACCATAATTGCTGTTGTCATATAATTTAGGTTTATAAGAAAGCAAATTATGATTTCTATATCTGGATTTCAATGTAAATAATACAACTGGTAGGCTGATGTGGTAGGGCATTTACATATTTTATCATTCCTTAATTAATAGTGTTATCACTCATTTTCTGACCTTGACTTTAAATCTAATATATGAAGATCTCTATGCATCATAAAATGAGCTGTTAGAGATGAACCTATATATAAGAGGTTACAATTTTTCTTCTAATTTGGTTGCTTGGTTAAAAATTAAATTTTGTAAAGCCATAATTCCTTTATTTTGTTTGGTAAAAACAAATTTAATAATGATGAGGTTCACATTTTTATAATTGTTTATAAAGCAATACTGTTAAAGCAAAGCTTAGAGATGAGATATTATTTTCAACAAATTCATGAAACCTACTTTTGAAATTTATGAACAGATTATTTTGTTTGTAATAAAGATCTTCCCAACAATTTTTGATGTTGAGTATATATTACTGATAAAATCTAAAATAGTGACTGTTAAATAGCTTTCAAATAGATTTAGTATAAATAAACATGATGCAGTGCATTTAGAAAGTAAATATAGACCTGTCATGCATTAACATAGTTTTAAGAGAATTCAAATTTTTATTTTTGCTGTGGCTGTGGAAAAGTTAATGAACGTGCTGCTTGAACATCTAGATATGTAGCTCACTTCAGATCATCAAGAAGGAGATTGGCCGGCCTGCCCTTAGGAGTGATAATGTTAGGATAACTAGTTGCCACCTGGAATTGCAGAGCTGTGGTTGTGGGCAGTACCAACAGCTTAACCAAGGAGTGGCTGGACAAGTAATTCAAGGAATTAAATCCTTTCCAAGGAGATAAGCTCAAAATGATTTCAGGAGTGAGCCCGGTAAAAATGGTGATGGTATTCACCTTTATCCCTAAGTCCATTGAGGAAGAGGAAAAGAAAGACACGATGCTTCATCTAAATGCTTTTATTTAGATAAACACTTGGTTTATCAGAGCGGATTAAATACTGACCATTGGATGGCCATCACCGGAAAATCAAATCCCGTTAGCCAATTCTTTGTTATTAATATTGATGAGAAATCCTTGCAAAAATTGAAGGCATTAAATATTATGTCCATTTCTAGGTTGCAAAAGTTTAACTGCAATACTCCATGGCTTCACTCTGCTAGTAAATCCTGCGAGAAGACATAGAAGTGGTTCTGATACAGGAACCATGGACCATCAAAGGTGAAGTGATAGGAATGAGCACCGCAAAAGGTAAATTGATATATGATAAGCTTAGAGCTTTCAGATTTTTTAGTCATAATATCAAATCACAAATGGCTTTGAATATGGACATGCTGTCATGAGCTTTTCTTATTCTGAATTATGACTGTGTTTTTTAAGTATGACCAATTTTCAGTAACTATTTAAAAATATTCTATTGGTGTTTTTTTTAAATTTTACTAAAAACTATAATTGACATGTTTCTCAACTTTTAAACTTTGCATTATTCTGGTCACAACAGCACTAAACAATATCTCACTATCTACTGAATAACAGAGAGCGTTGGTCTCTGCCAAAGAGCTCACAATCAATTCTCTAATAGGTAGAAACATAATCTCATTATTTAATAGACATATCTTGTATATAGACAATGTTACCATAAAGTACAATCTATTTTCTGGGTTATAATACCATATTAAGAAAAAAGAACTAATTGTTAATGCAAAAAATAAATAAATTTGTTTTACTGCAAACAGACAGATTTCTAGAGTAAAAGTCTAGACATCCTTGAGTGGTGAATTCTAAGAAAGTCTGGTTGCTCTCTTTCACTGATCCATCTTGGAGATTTGTTTGAGCTCTTACTCTTATAGAATATTTTGTCTTGAACTCCAACGGAGGTAATTTAGTCTTGTGTGATTTATAACTCTGTAACATACAACAGAATATAAATATTTAGATTTTATATAAAGGTAAAATATTATAAGGGTTTTGTTTAAAGATTTTATGTATTTCAAAAATCTGTAATAACATTAATTTTAGTTAATTCATTTAAATTTTACATTGAACTAATAACCTGTAAATGTAGGTTGAAATGAATAGGGGTATTAGACAATTGCTACGTATCATATTACCTTACATGTTGTTATTTAATTACCTTGTTTGAGGTGTTACCGCCGAACAATCCTTAATTGTAGTTTGCACTATCTTATATGACGCGTTTCGACTATTTGTCAGTCATTTTCAAATATAAAAAAATCATATAAACACTTAACAACACATATTAATTCACATTTAAAAACATACATATACGGACGACGCGCGTTGTCAGTGACCGTTCTCGTCACCTCAAACAAGGTAATTAAATAGTAATTAATTATTAACAATCCAGTTGGGCTATAAGCAAACATAATTGTTATTCAACTTTTACAAATATTTTACTGACTTTGTCTGACACTTCTTCATGGGGAGGATGGTCTAACATTCATGTTCATCACATTCGTAAATCTTTGTCTTATTAATAATTATCATTCTGGATGATATTCCACGTCTTCTTTGATTCCATTATCAGTGATATCTTATCCTCTTTTGAATTATGTTTAGCGATGTCTAAGTGTAGCTTATACATAGTCTCTCCACTGTCCATCTTCTACAGTCAAAAAACATGTGCTTCATATCATCTTCCTAAAGTAACAGTAGTTGGACTCGGGTCGCTATTTTAAAGCAGTGTATGTAGAATATAATCTCTATTCTGTTAGAGCTTTTGTGAGACAGTACCCAGTGTGACCTAACTACCAGTTATGTAG
The DNA here is from genome assembly GCA_963513935.1 of Aphrophora alni. Classification (NCBI taxonomy): domain Eukaryota; kingdom Metazoa; phylum Arthropoda; class Insecta; order Hemiptera; family Aphrophoridae; genus Aphrophora; species Aphrophora alni. Next base: position 120,904,741 of record OY740770.1, read on the forward strand.
ATGGATCTATATTTCTGTTGCAACATTGTTTCAAAGGGCATGTCGTTTGTAGAAGAGTCTGTCTCTGGCTTCTCTTTTTCCTCTTGTCCAAATCTTTCTCTTTGTTGTTTGTATTACTTAATTTTATAAAATTTGCTAGGTACTTCATTTTAAATATTTCTTTTTCTGTAGAAAATTGTAGATTGTATTAAATATTTTAATTTAAATATATACTTACATACAGTATTTCGTAATGAGAACTCATGTCAGGTTTTTGTGGCCACACTACAACCTCATAGCTACAGGGCAGATCTAGTTACAAAGTAGAAAGAATAAAATATCAATGACAGAATGTAAACTTAATAAACACTAAATTATTTAATTATAAAATAGAGAGTTTTATTTATATATTTCCTAAGGAAATACATTTTACATAGTTCTTTACTTTAAAGTAAAGGAAACCATCCCCACATGGATACGAGTATATGCATGAGAATGGTTTCGCCTGATCGTATGCAGGAAAGTTTATATATTATGTGTCATACAATTCCTATAATATTGTATATTATAATACTTTAACAAAAATTTCAAATATAATGATAACACACAAAAATCTACGGAATCAAACATGAATACATTGTCTAGCCTCAACATAGATGCTCGAAGATCTGAAACTTCAAAGTCGGGAAAAAACTGTGAATTACTTCCTACAGATAGATTTAATGTACTGAATCACTATATCCCAACAAGGTAGAACAATTCAATAACACCTTTTTTAAATATAAAAACACAGATTAAGATAAAATATTCTTTATTTGCTTTGGTACTTTGTTCAAAAACTATTTAATATATTACAAGAATCATTGTTTATAAAGTGAACTAAGTTTGTCTAGTCAAGAACAAATGTTTTAATTTGGTGAATATGTGATTGTGTTATGTTCAGATATAGAGTTGTTTTAATGTTAGTGACCACTATAATTGAACAAGCTCTTTTTAAGACGGTGGTTTTTCCTAAAGGTTTAATGACAGCTTTCAGAAAATGCTGCTTAGTCTCATGTTTTAAAATATTCGTTAAACTGTTACTATTTTTTTTTAAACTAAATATAATAGTTTACTTTATATTAATATTACCTTTTATGTGGCACAAAACCTATAATTTGGTATCACATCATATTCACTATTTGTCTGTATAATTACATATGATGATTTATTTTAAAATAGAAAATGCATTAGGAGGTGACACGGTTCTTCATTCTTACCTGGAGAAGGAGTCCATTGCAACATTGCTTGTATTTTTTTGTTCCATACTGTTATTTCAGTGAGTATTATGTTGCTTACAGGTTCGAGAAATGAGTCTTCAGCTACAATAAAGAAAGAACAAATACACATATATATCTGATAGACTATAGCTGTAATCCTAAAAATTAAATTAAAAATAAAGCAGAGCCAAAATCAAAATTAGAGCCCGTCCCTCTATCGTTCTGTAAGTCGCAACCAGTTTACACAGACAAGATGATAAAACATATATTTCTGAAAATATACAGTTATATTTTTTGTATTATCTTGCATATAGGAAAATTATATAGCAGTAACAAAAAAAGACCTTGGGGTAGTAAAGGGGCAAAAAATATCCAGAATTTGTGTTTCTAATCTTGTAAAAGTGCAAAAATATCTGAAATTTTTTTCAGGAAAATAAGATAACCCTTCTAGAACTATAGTTATAATACCTGTATTATTTTGTAATTTAAATTATAAAATAAAATAATATTTATAAAAATTTCCAATAAAACTTATAAAATCAGAATGTACTTTACCAGATGTTGTAGATAAAATGTCGCTATACATTGTTTTCCCAACTTGGCCTTTAGCCGCAAAACCTCGGATCTTTATTTGGTAACTGGTATTTGCCTCCAAGCCATACAATTCTATTGTTTCACTGACTGTCTAACAAACATATATTAATTATTATTACAATATCATCATATACATTATGTTACTGCTTCACCATTTCTCCAACTTGTACGTTTAGAGACATTTCCAAGTTTACACACAAACTGTCATTCAAGTATGGAATCAATACATTTTATCTAGATAATTCTAATTCTTGACATTTCAGTGGGTTGTATAGCTATTAAACGTCACAAGGTTAACTGAAAAAGTATACAACTTCTTTATTATCAGTAGTAGGCGTATTTTAATATTTGTTCAGTTTGAAAGTTGCTCATCCACACTATGATTTTGACTACGCAAATCGTTTGATATAACCAAATTTGTGATAAAAGCTAATTTTATGTCTATTTTACAAAGTCTGATTTAATTTCTTAAGAAACAATTCATATAATGGTATATAACCACATGTAGTCTGATTTTTGTGGTATATGATACATACAAGATTGAAAATATCTAATATGTTCATATTGCGAATATACACTTTAAAATTTGAACATATTCTGTCAAATTTATATTAAATGTTGAGCTTGACCTATGAGAAAAATTATACAGTAAAACAAACACACGGAACACAATTCTCACAAAAAAATACGCCTAAGTATCACACGCGTTTCAACGACAAGGTCGTCCTCTTCAGTGATACACGAGCTACACCAATCAAACTATAACTACATAGCATGGGTTATAGTTTGATTGGTGTAGCTCGTGTATCACTGAAGAGGACGACCTAGTCGTTGAAACATGTCTGATACTTAGGCGTATTTTTTGTGAGAGTTGTGTTCTGTGTGTTTGTTATACCTGTATTTATGTCAAATGAACATTATACTGCTAACATGTAAATATAAAGTAAACTAGTGATTTATAAAGTAAACTATATTTTGAGGAATTATATGTAATAACTTTTCTTTTAAATTATTTACATATTACAATAAGCAAAACAGAAAAGACAAAATGAAAAGACATAACAAAAAGTATTTTTATTAGAGGGCCTCTATGTAAACAATATTTTACAATGCCAGCAGGTTTTTTTTAGAATATTTTATGCTAATTATTTCTTTTTAAAAATATAAGTTAAGCTTAAAGGCTAGTTTCAATTAATTTTCCTTTTAAATTTCTATCACAATGGCTAGTTAAATCATAATAATTTCAATGGAGTTTACATTTGTACTTAAAAAAGAAAATCCTCTGCTTCTAGTGTTCGCTACAGCCTTTCCAACATATTCAAAAATGACAAATTGTATGTTCTTTAAATTGTAAAGCATGTGTAATGGGATGAGGCTTGCATTAGTAACATTACATTGATATATTAACTAGTTATATATTTTTTTACATAAATATCTATTTACAAAATTGAATTTTTGATAAACTTCTGAAAAAAAGTTGGGTCATCATCTAATTCAATATACTTGAGAGAAAAAATCATTTTTGTTTTATGTATTTTTTATCATATTTAAAAAAAAGAAAAAATACGCAATATAAAATATTTATAAACAAATACCAACAATGTTTATAGGTTCCCATTTTGTAATAGAATCTTGTGGTAGAATCATTTGTTGTTCGACAACATACACTAGTCGTGGAGTTTGTTGCCATTTTACTACAAGTAGGTTGTCGTTACGGCAGACAAGTTTGACGGCTCCAAGCTGAATGTCTTCTGTCATAAATGATCCGTTTGTAAAATCTGAAAAATAATAATTATCAGTTGTTTCAATAAAGTAATAAATATAATGAAAATACATATTTTATATGTTTATAGTGAAATTTATGTTTTAATCATGAAAACACTTGATTTACGAGAACTCGCTGAATTGATTAACAAACTCAAGATTTATTGTTGATAACAAATGAAATTATTAAAACTTTTGCTGTTACTTCAAACTTTTTACATTATTTATTGTAAATACTTGTAGGAAAAATTAATTAGTTTACTTTTAAAAATTTGACGATAAATTTCCAGATCAGAAAACACTATTTTTTGATTTATTTCTGTAAATAGATTCTAAATCACATGGTGGTTAGATGATAAAATACATAAATCCCTCTCACTTTGTATATATATATATATATATATATATATATATATATATATATATATATATATTCAAATGTGTTTTATGTGTATGTATTTTAAGATGAAGTACTGATACTGGCACAAGATGATGGATGATACAATTTTACAGACATCATTTCCTGCCAATTATGGATTATGTACCATAACACATAACAATAAAGGTTCACACAAAAGTACATGGGAATAATAAATTTGTAAATTCAATCAATTCCACAAACAAATGCTGATGGCTGCATTTTCCAGATGGTGATCAATTTAAGAATAAATGGTAAAATTTATAGATCCGATTGAAAAAGTTCAATAGTTAAATAATTTAAATTGGATTTGAGGTAAGAAAATGATATAAAAAAGTGAGAGAGAGAGAGAGAGAGAGAGAGAGAGAGAGAGAGAGAGAGAGAGAGAGAGAGAGAGAGAGAGAGAGAGAGAGAGAGAGAGAGAGAGAGAGAGAGAGAGAGAGAGAGAGAGAGAGAGAGAGAGAGAGAGAGAGAGAGAGAGAGAGAGAGAGAGAGAGAGAGGGAGAGAGAGAGAGAAAGAAAAAGAGGGAGAGAGGGAGGGAGGGAGAGGGGGGAGGGAGGGAGGGAGGGAGGGGGAGGGAGAGAGAGAGAGAGAGGGGGGGAAGTTGATTTGAGGAAGAGAGGAAAACTATAAATTCTGGTTTGAGATGTTGCATAATTTAAAAAGAAGTTGATGGGCCATCAGGGTATTTTACCTAGTCCTATCATACAATGTACTAGAAGCAGATCCTCCAAATGTAATGACAAAAAGTTGGTTTCTTGGGGCTTGTAGAAAATGTTAAATTGAATACGTAAATCAAGGGTCTTATCCAGTAGATTTTCTGAACCTAGTAATTGTCTATATCACTATTTTATTGACGTTGGCTAGGCCCTATTAGGTCTCGTAGATTTGTATATATTAAAAATTCTTAAATCTCTCACCTTGTGTCAGTGTCTTGGTGGCCCTTGAAGTTATACATATGTAAGCTATACCTACACTCCACTTGCTATGCTTGGGTCCGTAACTATAGGAATATCATATTTTCTTGGAGAGTCAGAATTACATAACTTTCCTATTTGTCTTGGTTAGGTTGGTACCATTATAGTGAGAATTAAAATTCTGAAATTTAGTTTCTAATTTAATATCAAATAAGTTAAATGACACAAAATTGATAAGAACAAAAATTGTTTAAAATGGTCATCATTTTGTCATTTTCAATTTGATTTTATAAATTTTGATAGGCTTCTGTATGAGCACACTATAGTCCCCATTACAAAATATCATGTTAATTATTGTCGTTGATATCGTGGTGATGACATTTTGAAAGTATTTTTTAAAATTTCTTGAGGTCATGTAAGATCTGACAAGAAATGGAGGTCGAAATTTTTTATAATTCCTGTACAATATTCAGTCTAATAAAAGAAAATGAAAATACACTAATATAGTCTTATGAAAACTAAGGAGTACATACGGTAACAGTGTTACTAAATTTAATGTAAAGATTGATTAAAATAAAAAAGTTTGAAATAATAAAGCGAGTCCTTAGGAAGATTTGAAATATATGGAACACCTAGCATGTTGTGAAATATAAACAATGGTAGTGGAGATTAAAGGACCTTTTCGATATAATATGTAAGTATGTCCTTTAGTATATTCAGTATATTCTATATGTGTTAGTAATTAGAGATATGCACTTGAACAATCTAGTATAAGAAAATAAGCTAACATATATTTTAATTTTTAAATTTAACAAAATTAACATATTAACCAATAAATGGATTTTTTGAACATCAAAGAAATGCAACTTCAAAGTTTGTGAAATGTTATCTTGTTTGAAGGTAACCTCTTTTAAAAGGAGGATTTTAAAATATAAACTTATAGTATTAATGTTTTTTTTAATGTTTTAAATTTAATTGTATAAAAGTGTGTGTAAAAATGACATTCCATAATGTAATAATGTGTTTTGTTTTAGAATTTAATGAAACTAATTAATAATTTATCTCTGTGTTTGATTACCCCTTGTTTATTTAGAATAACCTGTTTCACATGTCAAGAGCTGGAGGAATGCTTCCTGTAAAGGTTAAAAGGTCAGATGATCTTAGTATATTATTGTTTGTTGCCATACCGACTACTGTTAATTATAATTTATTAAATTACTCACCGTCCAGTAGTTTTTTGCATTTTTTCTCAACGACGGCCGTTTCGATCTTAGTATCTTCTCTAGTGATTATAATTTATATCAGATTTCAAGTAAATTTATTGAAATATATATCTCGTACAATAGCTTAAACTAGCTATGTAGCCGAAAAATATTGATAAAACAAAGTTGTTTTTTCTGATTTAATTTTTTTTATGTTAACAGGATGAGTAAATTGTTTTTGATTAAAAAAATTGTTTTTCCTTCTTTAAAGATGAAACATCTTTTGGTCATAATTACTTTCTAAAAAAAAGAAGAAAACAGTATAAAATGGAGATTCTTATCCCTCAAATGCTCTAATAACATCAGGGTCAGAAAGAACAAGAGTTGGTGAAGAGAGACCTGATAAGAAAGATGAAAGATAGAGATCTAAAACAAAACTACTGAAAAAAGATGTAGATATAGTTAGGGTCCCTCGGGATTGCCAAGCCTGTACTCACTTGAGGGTGATTATAAATAAAGTAAAATACTCATAGCTCTAGGAATAAATCATATCCCTTGTTTTAAAAATTAACCAAATTGTATTTCTTTATCACTAAAAATTGATAATACAAACTACGTGTGTGGCAAAGCAATGTTTCACAGATTCAATAATATACAAACTTTAAAAAAATGTGATAGACAAGTATTGAGATATACTTTTTGAAACTACTATTAGAAACATATATTATGGAGTCAATATTAATAGAATGTCACGATGGTTCTTTAAGAGAATTTCAACCTTAGTGAAAAGTATTCTTTAGGGGATAATATTTTCAATCCAAACTGTCTTTTTAATATATCAATAAATAAAAAAAGATAATATATTTGATTGGTTTTTATGGCCTTAAAGGGGGATGTTGACAGTGTGAAGAGACATGATGTCCTACACAAACTATATTGCGAAGATTAATCAATAAAAATTATAAACATTGTTGATGATCCTTATTCTGATAAGAAGATGTATTTGATGTTAATTAAGCGTAAAATGGGTTTGTATTAACATAAATGATTATCGGTCCTAGACAAATACATAGATATAAATAATATAATAAATTTTGAACTTGACTTGTGAGATAATATTAGATAGAATAAAATCGCAATCACAAGTTCTCGCAAAAATTATGTTTACTTAATTAAACTCGTTAAGTTATAATTTAGTGTTACTGTAGCTAATATATATCTGAGGATGGCGACTATGTCGTTGAAACGTGTTTGATTAAGTAAACATAATTTTTGTGAGAACTCGTGTTCGAGTTTTATTCTATCAAATACATAAATGGATGGGCAAATATTGTAGAAAGTGTTTAAATTAAAATCGTAACTTCTAATCATAACCATAAATTTTTCACAAAAATTATGAATAGTTGTCGAAACATCTGAAATTTAAAAATTAATTTGAAGTTTAAAAATTGAAAGTAGGTTTTGCAAATGGTGGACAATTTTTTGACCAGAAAAATCGGTTTATTAATTTTAAAACTACAGGAGATTTTTTAAATAATTCTTCACCCAATCACAGTACAATGAAATACAACAGATAATTTTGCACAGCTTTAAAATTGGCTTCCAATGATGCTCAACAGTGTTGCATAAGATAAAAAAATATGAACATTATTATTAAAAATCATAGCTTTAAAATTATTTTTGTAGAACACACAATAAAAGCTGTCATCAAATCACATGAACAAATATATTATCCTCAGTTGTTATATGCATACTAACTGGACAATGTTTCACACAGGTAATAACAGTAAAGCAATATTGTCTGCAGTGGCTTCCTTACAGTTTATCTGTATGAAATATTGGCCTTTCCAGTTAGTGTGTAATAACTGATGATGATGATGTCTTTAATTTGAAACAGCACCTTGTACAAATAAGTGTTTATTCTGTGAGTGATAGCAGTTTTCAAGCGAATAAAAGTCAAGTTAATCTAGTTGAATTTTATTAAAATTCAACAAATAAATTAAATTTTCTTAGTAATGTAATATAATTGATTTTTTTTTAAATGTTGGCCATTTGCCAGTAGTTTCTCTTATCTATTCTTTAAAAGAGTAGGTGTAATCTCATTTTGTAAAACCAGCTACAGCATATATAAATGTCTTAGTCAGCAGAAATCCACATTCGACCATGACTGTGTGTTGGTTATATTCAACAGAGTATTTGAGATTGTTAGTTTAATATAATACTTTATTTGTATTTTACTATTTATTTACGCTATATCACAGGAAACCTGTCAATTATCAACTTACTATAGTCAGATTCCAGAAGATTTGAGGTTAGGTTGGCAATGCAATCCTCCATGTCAAGGTCACATTCAATGTGACTCTGAAACATATGCAAGTCAGATGAAATAGTTACACTCCAGGGTCATTTTTTAGAACTTAGTAGGGTAGTTGAATTGGTGGGAAGAATTCATGGATCAATTTGTTGGCCATAGTTTGACACAAAGTTATCATATTGTTTTAAAAACACATTTAAAAGTAATTAAAATGGTCACCATCATGGAATTTACAAACTGATTGATTGTTTTGGCTAACAAATTTGTCCAAACTGATGTAAAAAGTAGATTACTGTCAAATTTAAAGAAACTCAAATATGTGTGAAATTAATGTAGTGTTAAATAAAATATGAGAACAGTTTAATATCTCTTGTTCTAATTTATACAGAGATGTGAAACAAACAAAAGTTTATAGAAATGAGCCTCTTCTATCTACAGAGTAAAAAAATAAGTATCATATACAGAGTGTACCAAAAAATCATAAAATGTGATTTTTCCCTACTTTGCATATGGTACTATGGAATATTCAATTCTACTTACTAAACATAGAGCAAATGATACAATAAATGTTTAAGTATTTTTTTCTAGATATACCAGGTGTAACATAATAGCCTTCTCAGATGTATTGTGGGTAAACAGCTTGAGTTAGAAATACAAAATAAATTTTGACCTCATTAATTTGAACATCAACCTAACATAACCTCCCCCCTACCCCTAGGGAGCTCGAAAATTACGTATTCAACACTAACCTCGATTATTTTATTTTCACACCTTCTTCTGAACATGTACTTAAACGGCGTCGAAAGTATTCATTTCAGCGAGCCCGAAAACTGGATTTGACACTGATATCAGTAGTTCCGATTATTTTTACATGTCACTCCTTCCCACCCCCACCCCTAGAAGTGCTAGAGGTGTCTTACACTGACAATTTTTTTTCTGTATTATAAGTCATTGTAAGTTTATATATGCGTAACAAGTTTCGTTGAAATTCCTCCAAGCTTTCCAGAGTTATGCTTGAAGATACACATACATTCATTTTATATATAGATATTCCTAACCTAGGAATTGTTACAGTATATGTATTTATAAAATTTGTCATAAACCTCCTCCCCTTAGTCCCCTTCCTAAAAAAAACTCATATTAATAACACCTTAACATTTCTAGAGAGATTTTTTTGCTATCTGAAAAAAAAGAAGAAAAAAAAAAATACAAAATTCATCTAAAAATATTTTGAAGGAAATTCCAAAACTCCTTCCCGAAACAACAAATAAAACTGGTGTATTTGTATGTTATTTGCGGCTATACATTGTAGTGTATAGTAAATCATTTTGAAATTAAAATGATAAAGTGAGAAAAGCAGTTTGTTTTGTCATACAGATTTCAAATAAACCGGTGTCAAAAGGCTACCAGTGTCCTGCCACGTGTAAATGCATTTATACTGTCAAATGCAATACATTATCTTTCTGAAAAATTACAATTTTAGATTTTGTTGTGATTGCGTTACTAAACAAATATATACTTCATACATTATTCAAGTTAACATTTATCACAGCATCTACACTCGTTTCTCCTGTCCAGAGAAAAGACAAAGAACTGACATCAAGTCTCAGAGTTCAATGGGTTGCCGAATCAAAAAATCTGAAACTTATTTTTTAAATCTGTACACGAAGCGTAAACATTATTTCTTGTAACAGTGTTATATACATTTTCATAAAGTAGGCTACTTTGACCATTGAGAGAATTTCTTATAAATGGTATAAAAAAATTGCACAAACTTTCTCACTCACCAAATAAAAACCAACCAAAAAAGTTGTCAATCAAAAAGTGAAAATGAAACATAAATATAATCTTTGAAAAAGATATATATAGGCCTACAGTGTGTGGGTCTTTTTTAGAGTAGCCCCGCCACTTCTATTACGTGATCTTATTAAGTTCATTAAAACTTACGAAAGGTTTAGCCAGGTTATTATATATATATATAGCAATCTGACCAAACCTGTCGTGACTTAAAATAGCGATCTAGCTTAATCATTGTGTAATGGCGTAAACGAAACAAAGAAGAAAATCTATTCGATACCATTTTTAGAGACATTAATCTCTACTGGCCTACAGAACAATAACTCATATTACCAATTTGTGTATAGATTTTTTCTGTGTTTTTCTACTCAATAAATTTTCTATGTAAAAATTTTGTCTACTTTTACTATAATATCCCTATTGAAAATATTTTAAAAGTGGCGGGGCTCTTCTAAAAAAGACCCCAGGGTGTTTTTAAAGATCATTTCAAAACATCAAGAGCTTATTCCTCACATCAAAACATTGAATAAGTTTATATAAATATACTTCCTAATTAGGCTAATTTTCTGTCTAGCTGCCATTTTGAACTGTAAATGATATAGAGTTGAAATTTTGCATGATACTTAATGTTATAAAGACACAACTTGAGAGAAATAATCAACTGATTTCCTTTAAACAGGATGTCAGACTATTTATTGATCCTCAACAATATTAATACTTGACCAACAATTTAATGTTCTAAACAAATATTAGTAACTAACAATTAAATTACCTTAATGGTTTCCACCAGGTGACTTCTTTTTATTTAAAAAAAAACAAAAAAAAACTTACGCGTTTCGAAACGTGTGCTCCATCTTCAGAGTTATCTTTTCATTCGGTTGATATCGTTACACATTAAAATATCGATACACACACACACAAAAAAAAAGAAGTCACCTGGCGGAAACCATTAAGGTAATTTAATTGTTAGTTAAAACAATAGTGACTTAGATACTATCAACATATTAAATGTTGAGCTTGACTTATGAGAAAAACTATACAGTATAACAAACACACAGAACACAATTCTCATAAAGAAAATACGCCTAAGTATCAGACGCGTTTCAACGACAAGGTCGTCCTCTTCAGTGATACACCAGCTACACCAACCAAACCACAACTTGTGATACACCAACCAAACCACAAACACCAACAGTTGTGGTTTGGTTGGTGTAGTTGGTGTATCACTGAAGAGGACGACCTTGTCGTTGAAACGCGTCTGATAGTTAGGCGTATTTTTTTATGAGAATTGTGTTCTGTGTGTTTGTTATACTGTACCATCAACATGATTCTTAAATATTAGTAATTATTAAAAACACTAATGTCTGTCAACAACATAAATGCTTTATTTACATTGTTTAATGTTCCACAAAATAGTAATTCGTTACATAAATTATCTAGTACAACAACAATTATTGGTAATCTGTCATAAGGGCATACACAAGGGTCTTCTAGCTATGGATACTAAAAATGTATTTAAGATATTTAGCCTGTTTGATTATAACTGGGGATGTCACATAATTCTTATGGAGGCCCTATTTTTATGGTGTTTTCGGTAACTGTGCAAATTTTACGACTTTTTTTATTCTTGGTTATTGTTTGTTAAACCTACTCGAGTAGTAGGCGATTATAATTTCGAACATTTGACGTTGGAAGAATGTAAAGTTAACGGTTTTCGAGGTTAAATATTTTCAACCGTTGCCATTTTGAAATGACGTCTTTGTTTTTGTACAGCTGTAAAACGTAACATAATAAACAGGTGTACCAAATCAATACTCAATATTTATTTTTAAAGTTATAATTTGCCCTTTTTTTATTGTTTGTTAAACCTACTCGAGTAGTAGGCGATTATAATTTCGAACATTTGACGTTGGAAGAATGTAAAGTTAACGGTTTTCGAGGTTAAATATTTTCAACCGTTGCCATTTTGAAATGACGTCTTTGTTTTTGTACAACTGTAAAACGTAACATAATAAACAGGTGTACCAAATCAATACTCAATATTTATTTTTAAAGTTATAATTTGTTTGTCTAAAACAAAATGGCGGATACCGGGAAATTAAGTTTTTCTCATCTATGTTTACACGAACTCTTTTCGTTTTTACCTGTAGAACACGTCCAGAAAGACATTTATTTATATATGTGTATATTAATTTAGAATAAAATAACTTCAAAATAGCCACCATTTTAAAAATTTTAATTTGATTTTTTAAAATGTCAATAGGTTTCTATTTGAGCACACTAGTCTCCTATACCAAATTGCATGTTCCAATCTTAAAATTTAAACCGCCATTTTGCTTACAATGACAACAACGGACGGAGGGGATGTCGACAATTTTTTGACTTCCTGAGGACAAATGTGATCATTCTTAAAACAGAGGTCGAATTACACCTGAAGATGAGAACCTGTTCTCGAAATGCGTAATGTAAACTACAACACAAGTTGCATGATGGAAATCCAGGTATATGTATATATGTTTATATAGGTATACTATATTTAGTTTCACTTATGTGTTGATTGAAACTAAAGGCGACATTTTAGTCTAAACGTTATTTTTACAGTCTGAAGGTAAAACCAGGAACACTTAAATTTCCGCAAGTGTCTGTCTGTCTGTTATCGCAACCGATCTACACAGATAAATCCTATATATTTCAAACTTTACGTTTATATTCTTTGTATTGTCTCATATATAGGAAAAATATAGCCCCAACAAAATTACTTTGGAGTAGTTATGGGGCAAAAACTATTGAGTTAATTTTTTTTGGAATATTGCTTGTGGGGTATCAAATAAAAATAGAAGTTATCCTGATTACGAATATGTATGTTTGACAAAAAAATAATATGTGACCGTTAGGCCAAATTTAAAGTGTCGCTCTTCCTTCTCTAACTTGAAAATGGTGGGATCTACAAATCTGAAAAAAAAATAGTGCAAAATTGCAGTGTAAAATCATATACTGTATTATAGTTTTTCTATGACAAATACAACTTAATTTAACCACACAATGAGAAATGCGTAGCGAATAACTTTACAAACAATTTTTGTGAGTTGTGAGACAAACAATTCAATGGATTAGGTAAAATAAAATTAAGGTAAAAATCAAGGACACTTATAATTTCATGCACATAACTGTAAGTCACAACCAGTCTACACAGACAAGACGATAAATCCTATATATTGCAAACTTTGAATTAAAATTTTTGTATTGTCCCAAATATAGGAAAAACATAGTTGTAACGAAAAAATTACCTCGGGGTCATTAAGAGGCCCAACTATCTAGTTGAAAATTTTTATTTTTGGAAATATTATGTTTGGCGTATCAAATCAAAATTTTTCTGATTACGAATATGCATGTTTATTTGATGAAGAAATTAATACGATGGCACTAGACTTCGAATTTATAAAAATAACTGTTCCTTTATGGTACAGACTCAAAGTTTTGTGGTTTTAGCATATGATTGATACTTTTATTTTAAGCTGATTTTTTCTACTATACCTTTTACCAAATTCGCTCTAGGAGTAGAAATTGATGGAGGCAAAAAAATAAAATAAATTAAATTAAAAATAAAATGCGTATGCTTGTTTTTGTTGAAATACAAAACTAACTTAACTTACTTAAATTTAAGTTATGACGTTTGGGGACAATTAATGTCACCAAAATTATAAATTGATACCTTTATCGTAACACAAATCATTTGGTTTTACAGTTGTGATTCAGTTACTTGCGAACATGTGTTACAGTACTAAGAAATAGAAAGGTTGTGCAATACAGGTCACAGGTTGACAGCTGATCACCGGCTTTATCTATAAACGACCAAGGTGACAGGTTTGCGTAATTTACTTAGCACTTCTATATTTGAAAATCTTTGCTTCTAAAGAGACATTCTCTACTTTTAGACGCATTACTTCAATATGTCTCTCTGTTATTCAACAACACCCAGTCGTGTCAAAGTTGTAAATTTAGGGGGGGGGGTTTAGACTAAACCTTTAGAGGGCTACACTAAATCGTGATCAAGATTTGGACAATACAGTCTTGGATCTATGAATAATGTACCTAAATAACGTAGGACCAAAAATTATATTAATATTTTACAAGCAATAGAATATTATAACAACGACGATTCAACAACGGAAATAATGAAAAATCACCTCCTGAAGATGTTTAAAACTTCAAAACTTCAAGCACCTATTACTCCTAAACGAATAGATTTATCAAACAATAACCAAGAATAAAAAAATAATTACAATTTTGTACAGAATACGAAAACATAATACAAAATAGGGGTCTTTATAAAAATTAAAAAGTTGGTAGTCATATTGGAAAATGGCGACCATTTTTCAAAGTTTACAAAACAGATTTTTAAATTATAAAACAAGTAACAACGATTTTAACGATTCATCAGATTTTTGTGTGTTAGTAACTAATGTATTTTATTAAAATAGATTGTTATCAAATGGGTTTTGTGATAAACGGGCCTTACACAAAATTTTCAGATGCAATGGTTGTATTTTACTTAAATAATTAAAACTTCAAAAATTCTTTGAAACCAATGATAAATAAAATCGGTTCTAAACCTTCTTTGGAATTAAAGCTGATCGATATCTAGATTGATATTTTGTAATAGTTTTTAGAGTAAAGATTTCCAAAAAAGAAAAAAAAAAAAAAAAAAAACATATCAACGAAACGTCCAATATCGTCACTGTATTGTCAGAACGTTTTTAATCTCTTAGAAATAAATTCTGAAACCTTTAGGATAGTAGTTATATCCAGTTAAGAATGTTAACAGTTTAGAATAAATAATACGCTACTGGGGCAGATATTACTTAGCGAATTAAATATAAGATTGTCACACATTAACAATAAGCCATATAAACAGTTTAGTTTTGTGAAATGTAAGCAATCAATCTCAACACAATGTGAATCCACACAAATAAAGTAAACACTATATTCATTAACCCAAAAATAATTCAAAGGTCTGTAAATTCTCAAACAAAACAAAAAATGGATATTATTTAAAAATTAAAACTGTTTGATTTTTTGAAACAAGCAATTACAACACAACGAGAATACGCATAAATAAAGTAAGCACTATATATACCAATTAAAATAATAATACAAAAAATTAAAACAGCTGTTATAAATTCTTAAACAAAACAAACTATAACGTATTTGAGAATATATAACTGCGGTTTTAAATTATTTTTGTTGTGAAACATGTTAATTATCCATAACAAGGATTTTGTTATTTAAATGATGAATTCAAGTTATCCCAAAATTAATTTAAAGAGCTGTTATATATTCATAAACAAAACAAACTATAACGTATTTGAGAATATATAACAGCTGTTTTAAATTATTTTTCTTGTTAAACATGTTAATTACCCATAACAAGGATTTTGTTATTTAAATGATGAATTCAAGTTATCCCAAAATTAATTTAAAGAGCTGTTATATATTCATAAACAAAACAAACTATAACGTATTTGAGAATATATAACAGCTGTTTTAAATTATTTTTGTTGTGAAACATGTTAATTACCCATAACATGGATTTTGTTATTTAAATGATAAATTCAAGTTATTCCAAAATTAATTTAAAGAGCTGTTATAAATTCTTAAATAAAACAAACTATAATGTATTTAAGAATATATAACTGCGGTTTTAAATTATTTTTGTTGTGAAACATGTTAATTACCCATAACATGGATTTTGTTATTTAAATGATAAATTCAAGTTATTCCAAAAATAATTTAAAGAGCTGTTATAAATTCTTAAATAAAACAAACTATAATGTATTTGTAAATATATAACAGCTGTTTTAAATTATTTTTGTTGTGAAACATGTTAATTATCCATAACAAGGATTTTGTTATTTAAATGATAAATTCAATTTATCCCAAAATTAATTTAAAGAGCTGTTATTTATTCTTAAATAAAACAAACTATAATGTATTTGAGAATATATAACAGGTGTTTTAAATTATTTTTGTTGTGAAACATGTTAATTACCCATAACATGGATTTTGTTATTTAAATGATAAATTCAAGTTATCCCAAAATTAATTTAAAGAGCTGTTATAAATTCTTAAATAAAACAAACTATAATGTATTTGAAAATATATAACAGCTGTTTAAAATTTTTTTTGTTGGGAAACATGTTAATTAACCAAACAAGGATTTTGTTATTTAAATGATAAATTTAAAGTTACCCCGAAATTAATTTAAAGAGCTGTTATATATTCATAAACAAAACAAACTATAACATATTTAAGAATATATAACTGCGGTTTTAAATTATTTTTGTTGTGAAACATGTTAATTATCCATAACGAGGATTTTGTTATTTAAATGATAAATTCAAGTTATCCCAAAATTAATTTAAAGAGCTGTTATTTATTCTTAAATAAAACAAACTATAATGTATTTGAGAATATATAACAGGTGTTTTAAATTATTTTTGTTGTGAAACATGTTAATTACCCATAACATGGATTTTGTTATTTAAATGATAAATTCAATTTATCCCAAAATTAATTTAAAGAGCTATTATTTATTCTTAAATAAAACAAACTATAATGTATTTGAAAATATATAACAGGTGTTTTAAATTATTTTTATTGTGAAACATGTTAATTACCCATAACTGGGGTGTTGTTATTTAAATGATAATTTCAAAATAACCTAAAATATTTTAAAACAGTTTTTATAAATTCTCAAAAACAAAACAACAATATAACATTTAAAAATATACAACTGTTCTTTCCAATTAGTTTTGTTGTGAACATTTTTATTTAAATGATAAATTTATTACAAAAATAAGTGTTTTCAAGGAAAACGAATAATTTTCGACAAATCTGCAGGTAGTAGTTTATTTAATTTGACACCTCAGTCTTAAAATCTGTCAGTAGAGAAATATTTGATTGGTGCAGATATTAAAGCGTAATAAGTATATGATTTTGTCATATAAACTACAATTTTTAAATCAAGTGAAATATTTGCCCATTTAATGGGGCGATGGGGTTATTAAGTGATACTTTATTGATAAATGGGGCAAGGTAACTTTTACACAATAGCTGTTAAAAAACCATTTAATTTTAAATTTTACTTAGGATAAAAAAAAAATTAATCATTTGATTTAGACTTTTCCAATATTATTAAAAAAAAAAGGAAACCACAATATTAATGGGTTAATATGAGGAGTAACGCTGGCTGCGCTATAAAACAATTTTTGAAGTGAGCTTAATTGATTGGTTACCCGTATCAAGCTATTTTCGTGTAGTAAATATATTTTCAATGAGGTGTCACTCGATAGGGGTTACTACTAGACAGTTTTTTCCACAGTCATCCCAACCTTAGATAATTTTAAAACCTACCCTGAAAGTTTAAAGTCTTTCTTTCTAACGGTTAACCCTATGAAGGAGGTGTTACCGGACACTCTGTATACTGTAACATGTACATTATCGATAAAGAATAGCCCTTATCTGCATTACACTTATAATTACATGTTACGACTGAAGACAATTAATTTAAAGAGTACCTGAAGGCATCGCGCCTGACACATAGCTTGCACAATGAGTTCCTCTACAGTATCCACTCCTGATACACACCGGTAAATCAAGGCGGTCAGAACGTACAGGAGTACCAACATCATCGCTGTACTGTCCGTAACAAACAAGTGGTACTCCCTTCACCAGTTTCAGTGCTGCCACATTTGTAAACATAGTTTTCCCCCAGACGGTTCTTTCATCAATAGTTTTGTATTTTAATCATTGCTTGTAGACTATAGTACTGTATTGAAAGATGAAATTTTGGTAAAAAAAAAAAAAAAAATTACATATTCTATAAGTGGTACAAACTTTGTATAGTATTTTTCATAAAAACACAGGACAAATACCTGTAGAAATAGACAAAGATTTGACGGATCAATTTTTACTTTTTTCACAGATTTAGTGCTTATTTTATCCTTATTATGGAGTTTCAACATGTAGTTACTGCTGTTACAGTTAAATTGAAAATAAAATTGTGTATTAATTTACAAATTATTGCGGAAATATCAGTTATGAGTTCCTATGAGTTTGAATTTGTAATTTTATAAATGAATCTTGAAAATTAAGGGAACCTTACGTGTGATTAAAACGTAAAACCTAGTTTTCATTAATTCAGCTCTAATAGTTTTAAAGTAAACAAAAAACTGTTTGTATTTGTTGTTTAAAGACGAAAAATCTCTCGGTCATCATCACCTTATATACAGAGTGTCTAAAAAATATTGTCCCAAATTTAAACAGACTATTTATTGTATAGGTGAAAATAAGAAAAATGTCCCAGTAAAATAAGTCCGGAAATGCTTAGTTTAAAATCACCTGCTATTTGGTTTTGTTTATCTAAACACTTAATATGTTAGGAAACGGAAAAGATATTGAGCTCAAATTTGGTGTACATATTTGTTACGTGAACCCCTGTATGTATATTTTCAAAATGGCGGCCATATAAAATGTTATTGCCAAATATCTCTCAAAGAGCTAACTTTTTAAAAATATTTAGGAAACAAAAAAAGTTACTTTTTTAATGACAAACAAAACTGTTTTTCATTTTTCCACAGTTTAAAGGCGAAAAACTAAAAACATACTTTGTTAGTACCGTAGTTACGTTATTTTTATATTTTTTAAATTAGTAAAAATTATCTTTTTAGTTTTTAGCCGATAACTTGGTTATTTTTTAAGTTACGGAAAAAAATTTGTTTTCCATTAAAAAAGTAACTTTTTTGTAAAGTTAACGGTTAGAGATATTGGACATTAAAATTTTTAAATTATACCAGTTTTAAAGTATACAAAAGAACATTCTGATTTCTTGTACAGTTGTAAAAGGTTACGTAACAAATATAACAACAAATTTGAGTTTAATATTTTTTCTATTTCCTAAGATATTAAGTGTTTCGTAAAACAAAACAAAATGGCGGATAATTCGAAAACAAAGTATTTCCGGACGGTATGTTTATTGGAGTTTTTTTTCTTAGTTTCACCTATAGAATAGCTGGTGAAATTTGGGATAGTATTTTCTAGACACTCTGTATAAAAAAGAAACAAGGTAAAATAAGGATCCAACCCTCGAATACTGTAATAACAGCAGAGTCGAAAGCATCATTGAGTTGGTACATAAAATAAAGACATATAGCCCTCGAATAATCTAATAATGTGAGGGTCAAAAAGAAGTTGTTTAAAAGAGACTGTACAGGAAAGATGAAAGGAGGGATCTAACTCAACACTACATGACAAAATGTGTAGATACAGAATAACTTTAGAGTATTCGAGAAATCTCATTTATAATTTAATTGATTTTTAAATGAATATTTAAAAAAAGGTTAATTCGATTTCGGTAGTTCAGTAATCTTCGGTGAAGTTTAAAATTTGTATTTTATTGTATTTTGGATTTTATAAGAGCGGATTCTCTCCCTTTGTCTTTTGAAGATTTTCCACCTATCCTGTGAAATTAAAAAAAAAAGGAACACTGTCTATAATAGTGTGTTGGATAGTGCTGCACTCTACCGTTCACAAACTATACTCTGCATCGGCTTGCCTGTATGATGGCGGTTCTAGGGGGGACAATTTAAACTACAAATTATTGCAGACTACTAATAATCTTGCAGACTCTGAGAAATTATCGAGTAATATCTTTTACATACAATTTGAATGCCATCTTTATAAAGAAGCTTTTATTAAAACGGATAATTTTAATTATTAATAATGTCAATTTCACAGAATATATTTAACTGTTAAAACATTCTTCAATATTCAACTTTTTTAGGTGTAAAAAAGCGTGATTGCTTTTATATATTATTGTTTCTATCTTTTTGTTTTTATTCAGTGCGACTAACTGATAAACATTATCTCTTTAAAATAAATTGCCAATTTGATATGTTATTTTAATTATTAAATTCATTTTTTGTTCAACCATCATGGACTTATTTTAATTAGTACAGGCCTTGTAATCCAGAAGGGACATTGCTCTTTCTTCATGAAGTCTTGGGTTAGATCCCTCTCTTTCATCTTTTCTATCCGGTCTACCTTGATCAACTCTTGTTCTTTACCGACCCTAACGCTATTATATTCAGGGCAAAAAACGGGATTTATTCTGATTCAGAGTGAAATTACACGAAATGACTTGTGTCATAGCTCATTTTATTCGTTAGAGTGTCTAGATCAAAGATGTAAACAGTTGTTTTTTGCGGAAACTAAATAATTTGTTTAATTATAAAATATAAACAGCAAGAATGATGTCCGATTAAACGTAATATTAAATAAGAGACGGGGTTCTAAATCGATATAATTTTTTGATTTCAATGTTATTTTTTTATGCATTTGTGGTCGCTCTTTCCGATTATGATGTCAAAAAAGTGCGCATCCTAGAGGGCGCCACAGGAAAAAATAATATAAGATGCAGGTAATGACAAATTAAAATTAAATTGAATAAGGGATTATTTTGGTGAATTCATGTTATTCTTCGATTTCAATGCAATTTTTTAAGTTCTCTGGTTCGCTCGTTCCGATACTGATACTAAAATTGTGCGAATCGTAGAGGGCGCCACCGGCAAAATGGTGACAATTCAACATTATATGAAATGATGCAATTTTTCCATAAATTGATGTAATTATCGTATGGTTTTTGGGTCGTTCGTCCCTAAGTAGGCCTACTGATGTCAACACTGTGCCGTTCTGAGAGGGCGCCACAGGGAAAACCAGTACAAGATGTGAGAAAATAAGATAACAAAAAATAAAACATTATTTACATGATTAAATACTGTTATTTTTTGATTTCAAAGTTTTTTTTCCCATGTAATTTGAGTCTCTCGTTTCGATACTCATGTCGAAATTGTGCTAATTCTAGAGGGCACAATAATTTACAAATAATTGTGTACTGTAATTTAGAAATATGTAGGCTTACTTTTTTTTTTTTTTTTTTTTTTTTTAATGTAATAACAGTTATTTCTTGTTGAAACTCCATATTCAAGGATAAAATTTTTATCCTTACTTTTTGCTTTTTAGAACACCCTGTACTAGACATGCAGTTTTCAATACATTTCATCTGAGTTTCCATCATAATAACCAAATAATAAGTCATTATTCAATCATCTCTGCAGAGGAAGTTTTATTGGATTTGCGAGTTTTTAAACGTCTTAACTCGGTTGTTATTAAAGATAAATTTCCTTTTAAGTACTGTATCTTAAATTAACTTATTAGATCTTTTAAAAAACGTTGAGAAAAATCATGTTTTTTAAATTTTTGGAACACTGTATTTCCATTAAACTTTTGTACCACACTGTATATAGGTTAGGTTACTTTAAAATGAGAGTTGAACGACTTTCTATCTAAAGCAGTTCTTAAAATATTAAGACGTTTCCAAAGTTCCAACACCTTGTATTATATTATTTTCTTTCATTTAAAAAAAATTTCTGTACGCCAATTTAAAATGTTTTAAAATTCATTTCATTTAACTTTATTAATATTTTATGCATTACATCTAAAATTCAATATGCATATATTCAATATACAACAGATTAAATTCCTTGAATAACAAAATAATATAATGAACAAACGTAATATCAAAGTAACCTCAGGGACAAAAGGGCTCTGTACTTATTGTTCTTAACGCTTTGACACCGTCTGCGTGAGGCATAAGGGCGAGTCCTCTATTGTCCTTACAAAGTGTAACCTGGTTCTGTCCTGGGTGTTTTTGCTGTAATTACGCTTTTAGCCTTTGAACTTTTCCCCTTTTAGTTTTCGTCAACACAATGATTTTCTACTTCTAACTGTAGAGACAGATGGTTCTCTAATATAATTTGGTTGCTAAGGGTAGTTATATTGAGACAAAAATTTACAATAACGCTGTAAATATTTGTAAACTATAAATTTTAAACTGTAAAAATAAAAACTGTAAATATTAAAATTGAAATAAGTCACAAATTTATTATAACAATTATACGATATATATAATTTTGTTATATTTATACAGAGTGTCCCACTATGAGGTTGCTATTTTTGAATTAATATACTGGACGTATGGAACACTCTACAAACTTGACACTTTACAGTTATGTTATGTAAAAAAAGTACCCTTGAGTTAAAGTTTTGTATGCTCAATAAAAAACAATATGGCGGAATAACAAAATAATGGTACGTTTTCACCACAATGATTTTATTTGGATAACCATTAGGGGGCCTACAAATGATTCGTAGATAATAAAAAAATGTGTAAAACGTAATAATGAAAAATAACAGTAATAAATTATTAATGATCCAAAATTATACAATTATTCAAATTGATGTCCATCAATAGTTATGCACTGATAGCAACAAAAAAAAATATAAAAAAATCATAAACTTTTTGAAAAATTACCAAGGTAATTACAGTAATTTCTCTTCTCATTTTTGATTGATTTAAGAGGAATTTCTAAGTTATTTTTTAAGGCGATAAAGTTTTTTTTTATAGTGTATTTTTCATTTATATTTTCTAAATTATAGTTCAGTGTTGAAAAATTTGATAGAGTGTACTTCAGTGTTTATTGTACCAGGTAGACCCTAAGATTGCCAAGAGTTCCTTCCCAATCTGGCTCACTTACTTGAGGCCTCTTTGTGATTGGACGGTTAAAAGAGGGAGAGGGAGCTACTTGGCACTTAACTTTGGTTTATGTTTTGTTTAGCTCTGAACCTCTGAGGATGATGACCGTGTCATCGAAATGTACATAAGGGTAATATAATAAACATACTGGATTTATAGTCTTAGTTTTGTTTTTATATTTCAAGGAATCCTTGCTTGAATGATGCAATGGAATAAAATTGATTCAGTTTTACTTAATAATGTCTTTTTATTGTGGTCTTGTTTGGAAACGTATAAACAAATCAACTCTTAAAAATAATTATTCTATATATCCTAAATTTGTAAACAAAAATTAAATAATTATTTATTTATTGATTTTAACGCTAATACTTTTTTTACCAGCAAATAATGAAAAGTTTTTGATTTTTAAACTTAATTTTATTTAATTAATGGAGAACTTAATAATTTAGGAATTTTTTTCGCTTTATTAAATCTCCAAAGAGTATAAAATTTGTTTGGAGTGCAATTTTATTATATATATATATATATATATATATATATATATATAAACTTAAATTGTAAATAGAAGTAACTTGTTATAATACAATAATGAATATCCCAAAATATATTTTATAGTATAATAATTTGACATCTTTATCTCGCAAATGTTGTGCTTAAACAGTAGACAATACACTTTAGTATATCCAATACACTTCCATGCCAACAATTCAATAAAACCTAACATGACAGAATGATTTGTAATGTTAAAGATTAGGAAAATGGAGGTGGAAGAGTCAACTTCTGAATATGCTTTTTGTACTGTTAAATAAACATCCAAAGCTCTGTATTTAAAAGCAACTTCCTGGAAGCATTGTATTTAGATTAATTAATTAAATTAAAACTTTCCATACAACTTGTTTCACAAGTAAAAATGGTTTTATATTTCTCATTAAAAAAATAACACGAGGGTGGTTATTTTTTTTAGTATCAAAACCTTATATACGAATTCGAAAATTATTTTTGTCTGAAGCATGAGTAAGGATGATTTCTGAAGGACACAGAATGATTTCAAATCAATCTATAGATTACGATTATTTGTTTTTCATTATTCAATGATTATTATTTTCTAATATAAAACGTACAAGAGATGAATTTCTGACTTGTTATTGTGAGTAGAAATTATTTCAATAATAAACGGAATTGCTTTTTTATATCTAAATTGGGAAATTTAATTTTAAAATACAAAGCTAGAGTATTTGCATTTTTATACGATTTGCTTTCTTGTAGTTGTTAAGGGGGAACCTACAGCCTTAAAATACTCGACGTTGTTAAGTTGTCCCAAATTAAATACTCACCAGACTTCCAGTAAAACAAAAGCCTTTTGTCAGTAACTCAGTGCTGCTCTACTCTACAAATCTGTACAATCGGGGGTTCAAATATACTAAGTACAGATGTGACAATGCCGAGATATTCTAGCTGGATCTACAACTTCTCTATGTAATCTCGGGTTAGATCTTTCTCTATTTCATCTTTACTATTAGGTCTCTCTTGACCAAATTTTGTTTTCTTCGGACACTGATGCTATTTGATTATTCGATGCTAGGCGTCACTTCATGATTTTTGCTTCAGTTTTTATTCAACAACTACAAAATTTACAAAAATATTTTGGATAACCCCTCGGTTTTTCAACTTAAAACTATATGTATTATCAAACATTATTCATATCATCCACCATTTCTCCAATATGATGGTAGCTCTAAACTTTCGTATGGGAACTCGTTTTTTTTATGGAGTATTTGAATAAAACGCATTATTTCAAGAATTTTGTATCATTGGGTATTTTTCTATATCTCGAACTGTCTAGCAGCTCAAATTGTGATAATACAAGGTAATATTGTGAATTAAGGTCAATTTGTATTATTAAACACTGTTAATACATTTGTTTCAGCTATAATAATTATCTTATTCACAAAGTCTAATACATCCAGTTATTACAACCCTGTGTAAGCCAGTAGATGTTCTACAGAATTGCTATAAAAGTGCAATAAAAGGAAGACTGTAAAATCTTCTCTTCCAAAACTATCTACGTAATTTTTCGAAACTGTTTTGCATTCTAAAGTTTGTATATCGCCTGTTTTAGAGTGTAAAGTGTATCAATTAACTATTTGATATTTATAAAGTGTATTGCCAACTTATATTTTATATCCATAAAACTAATTATTAAAATTTTTAAAATGTTACCATTTTTTAGTCTTGCCACGTGAGTAAAAAAAAAAAAAACAATAAAAAATGTTGCTTTAAAAAAGTTTAATGTTAAATTTTAAAATTGATTCAACTGTATGAAAAATTGACTTCTAAAACGCCTTTTTAAACTTGTATTTTGAGAACTTTGAGCGCTTGTAGCTCCTAAATGGTTAAAGATATCAAAAAATACCCAGGAACAAAAAAGTCTTATAATATTGTGTGTTATCCAAAACCGTCATAATAAATAGAGATACTCATGATAAGATTTAGAGCCTACCAACCTATTAAAAAAATGGCGGACGATATGAAGAATTTAGTAATACCTCTAGTTTTAACTCAAAAGAATCCTTGGAATTGGTTTTTAAAGATGTACTTATCGAATAATTCAGTGGTAACACCTGTTTCAATCTCTCTCTCTCTCTCTCTCTCTCTCTCTCTCTCTCTCTCTCTCTCTCTCTCTCTCTCTCTCTCTCTCTCTCTCTCTCTCTCTCTCTCTCTCTCTCTCTCTCTCTCTCTCTCTCTCTCTCTCTCTCTCTCTCTCTCTCTCTCACCTCACTCTCACTCTCACTCTCACTCTCTCTCTTTCTCTCTCTCCCCCCCCGTGTGTGTCGTGTATTTGTGTTTGTTTGTGAGTATAGTAAACATGTTGAAAATTTCCGGCTATGGGAATTTTCAAGTTTAAAATTGCAATGCATGTTAAAACCAAATTACCTCTGAGGGGTACAAAGTTTAAATTTGTCTTAGGACTACGTAACCGACACACATAAAACGTTTTGTTGGATACAAATTTGATTCCGTTTAAGGGTCTTATTCTTCTTGAAAAATTTTGTATTTTAAATTTATGCAATTTTGTTCAAAATTAAACAAAATCTGGCTAAATTAAACTGTTCATGTATTTGTTGCAAGTTTCAAATTTATGTGATGAAAAAATTAAATTTGTAATTATCTAATTTTGATAAAATTCTGAATTAAAATTAAAATACATTTCTTAACCTTCAATCTTACAGGGTCTAGGGTTATACTTTATTCATGATCAGATTTTGAGGTGATAAACAATACAAAATTAATGCCATACTAGTTTCATTTTAATGCCATACAAATTTAATAATTGATACAATTTTAAATTCTCTTATATAGTACAGAGAACTTTGAATTTTCTGAATTTTGAACTATTTAAAGAAATATTTTTTTTAGTAATTATTCTACTAGGGAAACCATATCTACTTTTAAGCATAATCGGTAATAAATACAAATTAAAATTTCTCTCGATTAAAATAGATAATGTTACCTCCTAAATTGCGAACGTTTTAACAAATATTTTAACAGTTATGTAAATTGGTCTGTTGTAAATGTTTCGTAAAATGGAAGGTTTTTGTCGATATTTGACTTTAAATATTTCGAATATACGCTATACAAAATAAAGAGTCAATGGTTTATAAAAAAAATGGAGTTTTTTGTCCTGTAAGAGTGACCGTTCTTGTGATTTGTGAATCACCCTGTATGTTACTATAATAAAAATATTTATTATTAAATAAATAAATAAATACAACTACTAGACTAAGCTAGTATAATCAATAGTTCAATCAAATCATTTAAAGATTATTTTAGTTAAATACTTACTTAAAATACTATAAGCAAAATTATTTGTTTTATCGTTGTATTTTAAACGTTATTAATGTAAGGCCAGTCCAGTTTAGTTTATCGACAGTAAATTGTTTAACTTTTTACACGTAACGTAGGGACATGAGATCCGGGAAAGAAGGATAAAGGAAATGGAAGGGGTAAATGATCAGATTAGAAATCCTTTGAAAAGGGATAAATGGATTGGTCTCCACTAAAATCAGATTGTGACAGAATTGAATTATTATGTTTGGGCTTGGGTGAGACCCGCGATATTTCAATAGACAATGTAAGTTATTAAAATTAGGATATAGGTTTAATTTTGTGTGTGCGTATTTTTGAGAAATCCTGTTTTATTTAATTTTAGAGTCAAGCTCATTATCTATTTATTTTAAAATTGATCATTATTAAAATAAATACTCTATGTCTGAAGGCATTTGATATTATAAAAACACATCTGCCCTAGTTCACCTATATAGTTTTTTAACCTACACTCTATAAGTTTAGAACTTTTAAATAATAGATGTTAAGCAGTAAACCAGTACGAAACTTTCGCACATTCAACCTTCCCCTCCCCCTTTCTAAATTAAGTATATGTTACAGGTAATGTGTTAAATCAGGCATTGTATACAATATCTAGGAATTATATAAATTGCCTAAAGTTGGAGGACGAAGTATGAAATCAGGCATATTTCATACTTTGTCTAGGCATTCTATACAATGCCAGCTTCATTTCAGCCAGAGTTTGGAATACCGGTTTTTCCTTGGTTTACAGGTTATTTTAGGATGGGTTAATTTACTTCAGTAAATAATATTTAGTGCACACATCCAATTTACAACATTTCATATTTTTTATATTGTAAATAAATAACTTTCTGTGCAAATCTGTTAATTTAATACTTTTCCTGAAGAACTCGTAGACATTGTCAAAATTAGTTTATTTCATACTTTGCCCAAAATACTTAGGCAATGAATGTATAGAATTCCTAGGTATTCTATAAAAGCCTGGATTTTATACATTGTCAGTAACATATACACAAAATAGCCGAGTTTATTGATGTATTTACTATTTACATTATACCTTTTTATACAATATTTGATGTAACTCCGCTATACCGGTCCCAAGCCCGGAGCCCATCTTTTATGGGAAGGAGGAGGGATAGAGGAGTAACACCTCTTAAAAAACCTTGGTCCATCTGGCTCCGGATGGTAGTACCATGTAAGGGCCCCTTGCCAGGGTTACGGTGAAGTCCTCAACGGTGAATATCGGCGGAGAAGATGTGCTTCGGTACGACGAATCAGCGGAGGAGGCAACCCAACCCTAAGGTGTGATGGCAGTTGTCGTTCCGTTCCTATGGGGTGAATGGCGTATGGGTGTGGCGTCCCAGGACGAAAATATTAATAAACAATAATGAGCACAGGAGAACAGGTAAACACTCCGGGGGATCCCAGGCACCGACACGGAGAGTGAGCGAGAAGGCTTTACCCGGGACGTTAGCAAGCTACTGCAATGACCAAACTGCAACAGGCACGATGCAGGAGGTTGATCCTTTTGAAAGAAGGTCAATATTAATGCGATCGCCACCAGACAACAAAAGTTTGAATTCGGGTGATAAAAACAACTACAGACATCCACACTGACCTTAGGATTGAATCGGTAGAGGTCGAGATACAGAAGCAGGTAAAAAAACATGAGTTTCAACTCCATCAACATCAAAACGTTGAAGTACTTCAGCTGCTTGACAACGCAGAGCTAGTGCGACGGCTCAAGAGACTGAAGCCTTTTGAGTTGGTAGTGTTGCGCTCTGAATGTGGTGCTGTGATTGAAGGTATTGGTATTGGGCAAATAAAAAAATTGATGTCAGAATGCAATCATTAGTTATAGCAAAGGCAACTTGGTTCAATAAAGGAACCAAGTCCAATCCTAGAGATAGCATGAAGTAATCCGATACTGAAAAATCAAATAATTAAAAACAGAGGCAGTTGTTGATGAGTAAAATTAGACTACAAAAGTTTCCTTGAAAAGGAAGTAAAAATTATATTGTCAAGATCTTAGACGATTTTTTTTTAGATAGGCTATTATATAGTTAACGTTTTATTTTAAAATCATTATAATTTATTTTGTCATTTATTGTTGTATTATATATATACAACAATAAATGGAACAATAAATAAATAAATATACAACTGTATATATGGAAGGGGGATGGCTACACTGGTTTACTAGTTAAATATGTAATTTATCCGTGGCTTTACGGATTTACTTCAAATATTAATTAAATATAAATCTTACTGACCTAAACCCATAAAATATATTAAGGTTCAGCAAATATTATCAATATAGCCTACAAACTTATTTTTAACTCGTCATTAAAAGCACAATTTTTAATCAAATTATATTTACGCCGAGGTCGTGCTTATGTGACAATAAACGCAATTCTAGAAGTTTATTTCAAAATAAAACTTTCTTCAAATACGCCATTCATAGTTCATTTGCACTTTTGATTCACAACTTTGGAACTGAAATTTTTGGTGATGGTAAGTATCGGTTAGTTATTAAAAAAATTGGGGGATGTGTGAATGAGAAAATTTGTATAATGTTTTTTGAACTATTTCGATTTAGGTGGTGAATTAAAGTAATCCATTTTTTTAAAATAATATATTTCAACATCTATGGATGGAACAAACGTAAGAACTAAAATAGCATGTAATTACGCTAACTGCAGAAGGAAAATTTAAAAGACAGGTTTAATACAACTAATTATAATATCTCGTAAACATATCCTATTTGAAAAGTGAGGGATTACAACTATAATGGGAAGAATATCAAAATTAAAATTAATACTCTAGACTTTAGGGAACGTCTCGATAATTTAATTATTTATGTATAGGTTCATTGTACATGGAAGCTGTCGTACTAATGAGTTTACAAAATTTAATAAATTGTCTCAAGGCTATTGTACATCCAACAATGGATGTTGGATTTCAGCACAATATGTTAAGACATTTTAAATTAACTATTCATGGGAGAACAATAAGAGTCGTCTGTAATATTCACAGTATTGTGAACACCATGAGCAAAAATTAAAAAAAAGGAGTTGTTTTCTTCCATCTTTGAAGGTCCTTAAAATAATATCCAGTCCTTCACTGAACATCACATTTAAGTGTTGGTTTATTTTCAAATACACACCCATTCGAAATTAAAGAAGTAAAAACATGTAATATATAAGTTTAAGATTCGTCGATAGATTTTATTCAAAGGGATATTTATAGCGAGTACAGGGTGGGACAATCCCAAGGCAACCTATCTGGAACTACATCTTTCTTGATGTAGTGTTGAGGTTAGATCTTTGTCTTTCATCTTTTCAATCAGATGTTTTCCAACTAAGATGTCTTTACTGTAATCTAGAGCTATTAGTCTTAAATTCATGGTCTATTCTAATTATTTTGAAATTGAGGACTGTGAGGATTTTCGCCTTTAAACAACAACAGAAAAATATAATATCATAGAAGGTGTGGCTACCTTAAAAAATGATTACTAACGAAAGCTGATTGATGACTCACTTGTATCATTTTCAAGGCAACGTACATTTCAACATTGAATTATGTTCACTACAGTACACACAACTAATAAATTGGAATTTTTAAACAAAATTATCTCTACAAGTCAATGTTAAATTTGTGAAATAAGACATATCCAGTCTAAATACCTCTTTAATATTGCAATAAGTTTATCAACTGATAATAATGATTTAGTCATTGAAACATTGTCTTGAAAAATAAAGTGTTTTTTTGTTGTGTGAAGGACTAACCTTACCAGTTGAAGTTTATTGTCAAGAAGTTTTGTGTACCAGTAACAACTGAGGATGATGACTTGGTCATTGAAACGTTTATTGAACAAAAACTGTGTTTATTGTTATGTGAAGGATTAGCCTTGTCAGTTGAAGTTTAATGTCAAGAAGGTTTGTGTACCAGTAACAACTGAGGATGATGACTTGGTCATTGAAACGTTTATTGAACAAAAACTGTGTTTATTGTTATGTGAAGGATTAGCCTTATCAGTTGAAGTTTAATGTCAAGATGATTTGTGTACCAGTAACAACTGAGGATGATTACTTGGTCATTGAAACGTTTATTGAACAAAAACTGTGTTTATTGTTATGTGAAGGATTAGCCTTGTCAGTTGAAGTTTAATGTCAAGAAGGTTTGTGTACCAGTAACAACTGAGGATGATGACTTGGTCATTGAAACGTTTATTAAACAAAAACTGTGTTTATTGTTATGTGAAGGACTAACCTTACCAGTTGTAGTTTAATGTCAAGAAGGTTTGTGTACCAGTAACAACTGAGGATTATGACTTGGTCATTGAAACGTTTATTTAACAAAAACTATGTTTATTGTTATGTGAAGGATTAGCCTTATCAGTTGAAGTTTAATGTCAAGAAGGTTTGTGTACCAATAACAACTGAGGATGATGACTTGGTCATTGAAACGTTTATTGAAAAAAAACTGAGTTTATTGTTATGTGAAGGATTAGCCTTGTCAGTTGAAGTTTAATGTCAAGAAGGTTTGTGTACCAATAACAACTGAGGATGATGACTTGGTCATTGAAACGTTTATTGAACAAAAACTGTGTTTATTGTTACGTGAAGGATTAGACTTGTCAGTTGTAGTTTAATGTCAAGAAGGTTTGTGTACCAGTAACAACTGAGGATGATGACTTGGTCATCGAAACGTTTATTGAACAAAAACTGTGTTTATTGTTATATGAAGGATTAGACTTGTCAGTTGTAGTTTAATGTCAAGAAGGTTTGTGTACCAGTAACAACTGAGGATGATGTCTTAGTCATGGTAACGTTGTCTTGAAAAATTATAGTGGTTTTTGTTGTGTGAAGGCCTTATCAGTTGATGTTCAGTGGCAAGAACATTTGTACGCAAGTAAAAACCGAGGGCGGTGACTGTCACAAAAATACGGATAATTTTATAGCCAAACGTTTTATCGTACATTACAGCAATTTTTTATACAAATTTTAAATAATTAAATAATCTATGTTACATTTATTTCATTTTTGTTTTATGTATAAATTCAGAAGGTCAAAAACTATGAATTAAGGAAATTATAATTTCTAAAATAATGATAATGTATATTATACTCTACTACTAAAAACTCGGTGTATATTTATTTCGTGTACATTGTTCAGCATTGTATAATTAAAAATGATCACTTGTAAAGTATTTGCATCTCGTACAAAGCTTTATTGTTTGAAAAAATAAAAACATGCAAATAATCTTCGTAATTAAAATTTTAATACGACGATGGGATTACATACACATGTGTCATTGTATTTTTTTATTTGCCAAAACACAACAGTGACGTTTCCTTTACAAATAGATTCAATACCAATCACATCTCTTCCCGAGTAGTTAAGCTTTCTGTATTTAGTCCCTTATTGTTTAATTTTACGCAATTAAGTCTCCTACATAAGCTTGTTGAAGTTAATTACAAATTGAGGTTAATTCAACTTGAAACAGTTTATTGATTACCCTAGTCAGTATATCAATTCTGCAATTTTACTGCTATCTTATATTCAAGTAAAGATACCAATAGGACAGTTTTATGATCGTAACCTAATCAATTCTGTTGTACTACTTTGTCCCGACAGAATTGTGTTGTTTGAAATGATTCAACTACTATGTGGCCTAAAGCTGTGACCGTCCCCACTTCTTTTGATCAGCTGGAAGCTCCGGCTGGCTGGAGACCGCTTACACTCTAGCCGAATTTTGTCAGGATGGGCCAAGGACTCGGGTTAGGACGCTAAATGAACTCACGCAACGTAAGTTAAATTAAATGTTATCTTTTAATTTAGCGCCGAATTAGAAAAATACAGTAATAACTATAATTTATAAAAAAAGACATACCGTCTAGATAAAGGTCTTAATAGTGGCCGAAAAGCATACAGATTAATCTAGATAGCACGTGTCCGAAAAATGGACTGACTTCTTCCCGTCCCGTAGTGGTCTGCCATTCAACCTTCTTCTCGCGGTTCTCCGAACAGACTCTCCCTGGCTCGCTGGTTCAAGCCCTCCACTCCTCGTTCCCCCCCCCTTCTACGTGATCTTGCACTGCTCAACAAAATCTCAAGTGCCAATTGATATTTTATTAAATAGGATCCCTTTTCGTTACATCCTAATTTATACTTATTATAGTTTTTATTTGGTGGGCTCCTTGGCTGGGCCACATCGCCACTACTAGTGGCCATTTTATTCTACTAGTAGCCAAAATATCTTTTACGCTGTGATACCATCTGCAGGTTATTTGTTTTTGTGTTGTTTAAAGGCAAACAACTTTTCTGTCATTATCGACTAATAAAAAAAAGAAGAGGCGATCTTTAAATAGGGCCCCCCCGGAATACTGTAATAGCGTCATCGTTTAAAGGGAACAAGCATTGTAAAAACGAAATAGGAAAGATAAAGACAGGGATACTGTATGAAAAAATGTAGATTCAGCTTGAATCCCTCGGGATTGCCACGACCTCATTTGCTATAAGTAAGTGGTCTTTATGAATATTTTAATTTATTTGATTAATTAATAGACAAATATTCCATTCCATATGTTATATCTTCAAAATCATGTGCCTCTACTTTTCTTTTACATTTCAATGATTTTATAAAACGTCCAGAAAAAGGTATTTGTATTAATTTATGCTTCATTAAGGCCTAAATCAACCACATACTGACGGGTGTACAAAACACGCCATATCTCTGCAGTTCGACTGTAATATTACCCTCACACAAAAGATATAATGTTATGGAAGCAGTTCAAGGCTTAACTGCTTATTCATCAACAAAGTTAATTATAAATTCATTAAAATACGATTAATAAAGCTACGCGTTGCGCAAACTGTGTGATTCGTAATTTACTTTAAGACGAGAAACAACGTGTAACACTACTCTTGTAAAATGGGCCCCATTACTTTACTGCAACGTTCCACAATCTTGCAGATATTTTACATTTAGTACCTAGGAAGGAAATAGGAGTATAAGTAATATTTATGACTATTTTAAATCTAAATAGAGTTAAAGTAACTGAAGAATACAAATTATAAAATGAAAAAAAGTAACCATTAAGTAAGTGATCATTTAGTGTATTCAAATTGGCCACAATACTGAGTGTGATGATTGAAACGCAATTACCTCTATTTAATGATATTTATTATAAGATTTTCTCAGAAGGGCTTACAAAACTTACGTCCATCCAGATATTAAATATGGCAGCGAAACTATTGTTTCTAAAACCATCCCCAATCTGAACCGTTAAGACAGGTGCTGCGAATTATATTCCAATCGCAGCCATTGAACTTCAAGAGAAAAATATCTGCTCAAGTTCTTGGAAAGGAACTGCAGGGTACATAAGAATTACTGGAGGACATACTCAAACAAGTTCATTTTCTGTTCTCAGAGAAAAATATCTGTTCAAGTTCTCGAAAAGGAACTGCAGAGTACATAAGAATTACTGAAGGACATAATCAAACTAGTTCATTTTCTGTTCTCAGAGAAAAATTTCTTTTCAAGTTCTAGAAAAGGAACTGCAGAGTCCATAAGAATTACTGAAGGACATACTCAAACTAGTTCATTTTCTGTTCTCAGAGAAAAATATCTGTTCAAGTTCTCGAAAAGGAACTGCAGAGTACTTAAGAATTACTGGAGGACATACTAAAACGGGTTTATTCCCTGTTATAAGAGAAAAATATCTGCTTAAGTTCTTGAATAGGTACTGCAGATTAAATAAGAATTACTGAAGGACATACTCAAACTAGTTCATTTTCTGTTCTCAGAGAAAAATATCTGTTCAAATTCTCGAAAAGGAACTGCAGAGTACTTAAGAATTACTGGAGGACTTACCAAAACTGGTTCATTTTCTGTTATAAGAGAAAAATATCTACTCAAGTTCTTGAAAAGGTACTTTGAATTACTGGAGGACATACTCAAACTGGTTCATTCTATATTTATTTTGAGATAAAAATCTATGCTCAGGTTCTGGAAAAGAAACAAAAGAGTAGATGAGAATTACTGGATGACATACTCAAACGAGTACTCTCTCTGTTCGGAGTGATAAATATCTGCTCCAGTTCTGGGAAAGTTTCAGCAAAGTACATAAGAATTAGCGAAGGATATACTCAACTGGTACATTCTCTAATCCAAGAGAAAAATTTCTGCTCCTGGGAAAGAAACAGCAGAGGACATAAGAATTACCGATCTCATGCTTACGATCTATTCGACGTTAAGAATTTTAAAACGGCGCCATCTTGAAACATTGTCACATAAAAAATATGTATACCAAATTTGGAATTGATATCTTATTTATTTCCAAAAAATATAATGTTTTTTATACCAAACACAAAATGTCGGACAGACAGACAATAAACTTGTTTCCAACTAATGAATACTGGTTCTGTATTTACTTCAACCCCAGGAACAATCACCTAAAATATCCGATAAGAGTTCTGAAACACCCTGTATATTTAATAACAATAATTTGTCAGTTTCAATTCAATCTTTGTTAGCTCTAGGATTAGTGAAATTTTAGTTACAATGTATGATACATCAACAAATTCTTTACCTTATTTACCTATTGCGATTTCAGCCATACGAACATCCTCAGGGTACAGAAACTTCACAAACACAAATACTTAATTACAACACAAAACATATTTCATTCCACGTGGAGATCGTAAGAGAAAAAAATAAGGTGTAAAGGGTCACGTTAAATTTGTTAGTTATTAATTTGTATTGATTTTGGTGTAATTTAATTTGAAATGTATTGAATTATTGTTAAATGTCATTTCGGTTAAATACCATTTAATTTAAAAATAGGTGGTGTAGTATACTCTATGCCAATATTACGACTCAACTGGCAAGTTTGTGTATTCTATTTTAATAGTGTTTCATCAATATCACTTCAATATAAATCATTAATTTGTTGGAACATTTGATTTATAATATGTATCTATGTCTATAGTTAATTATTTATTTTAGGTCATTTCTATTAGAAACGCAGAAGTATGCATATTCATAAGGTATTATTCACTTTTTATTCATGTTTATATTGCCTCTGTTATATTATTATAAACTAGGTTACTTCCCTTAAGGTGTGCAGCATAGTTTTTAATTAATTTTTTACTTAGGTTATTTTTAGTCAAACAATGTTGTTATTATCTTTGCGCATATACATATGCACCAACATTTGCTTACTTTGCGATATAATTATATATCATGACAGGTTTGGCCAGGTAGCTATATATATATATATATATATATATATATATATATATATATATACATACATAAACACCTGGCCAAACCTTATATATATATATGCGCAAAGTTGCTGCGGTGGCGTTAATACGTAAGTTATTAATGTCATTTTAAATTACTTTTAATAACTTTATTATTATTATTATTTGATGCAGTTCAATTGGTTAAAATTTTGATTTCAGTACAGATGTTTTTAAAGTAATTGAAATATTTTTAATATAATTTCAATCTACGAGATGTTACTTTTCTTCTTTCTGTAGCACACAGGTTTTTTCCTCTTTGTGCGACCTACATCCATAAGTTATGTATTTACTTATGTAATGGATATTATGGCATAATGATGGAACAATGTTTTAAAAGTTTCATCAAAGTAGGTGTCATTATAAATCATAACGTATTTGCTTGAATGCGTATCAAATAAATAATTATTGAATATTGGAAGTAAAAATATATAGTATAAAAAAAAAACCATTATCAATAAACCTACAAATACTTGCAAACTGTATCATTCTTGAAATACAGTTGTATTGGAAACGTAATGGAAAAGTAGAGAAACCCAGAACATTGCAGATTGGAAAACATCTCTGCTGATGTACATGCAAATAAGTGATATCTGTTTTCAATTTAGATCCCCTTTACCATTTTATTTCTAAAATAAAAACACCTGTATCTCTGCAATATGATAATCGTTGTAGTAATCTGTTGAATATCTTACATTTTTATTTTCTCTTCTATGCTTTTATTTCAAATTTCTTTTTATATACCTTAAGTGAAATAAAATACACGAATAAGCATTATCATTAATAAATCTAAATTCAATATTTCATGGTACCATTTAAGTAATTGAAAATGTATTCTTTAAAGTTTTGCAAGTGTGCAAGATCTTTAAAATGTGTACATAAGTTGAGAGAATGAATTGTGTACGAAGTACCTATATAGAATGTTCTTATTATGTTCTCGTTTTTTCTTATGTCGATATTCTGTTTACTTTCTTTTGTATATTTCCTTCTTGATATTTTTCATCTTTTCTTCCTTCCTTCTTTCTCTCCTCCTCTTCACAATTAGGCGTTAGATTACTCTTCAATATAAAATATTTGTGTCTGATGAAAGATACAACACAGCATTACTTTATTTAACATGGATACTTAAATATTTGTCTCTGATGGAAGATACAACACAACATTACTTTACTTAACATGGATACTTAAATATTTGTCTCTGATGGAAGATACAACACAACATTACTTTATTTAACATGGATACCTAAAATATTTGTATCTGATGGAAGATACAACACAGCATTACTTTATTTAACATGGATATTTAAAATATTTGTCTCTGA
Organism: Aphrophora alni; assembly: GCA_963513935.1. Classification (NCBI taxonomy): domain Eukaryota; kingdom Metazoa; phylum Arthropoda; class Insecta; order Hemiptera; family Aphrophoridae; genus Aphrophora; species Aphrophora alni. The sequence goes on from OY740770.1 coordinate 120,942,138, forward strand.
TGGAAGATACAACACAGCATTACTTTGTTTACCATGGATACTTAAATATTTGTCTCTGATGGAAGATACAACACAACATTACTTTATTTAACATGGATACCTAAAATATTTGTCTCTGATGGAAGATACAACACTGAATTACTTTATTTAACATGGATACTTAAAATATTTGTCTCTGATGGAAGATACAACACAGCATTTCTTTATTTAACATGGATACTTAAATATTTGTCTCTGATGGAAGATACAACACAGCATTACTTTATTTAACATGGATACCTAAAATATTTGTCTCTGATGGAAGATACAACACAACATTACTTTATTTAACATGGATACCTAAAATATTTGTATCTGATGGAAGATACAACACAGCATTACTTTATTTAACATGGATATTTAAAATATTTGTCTCTGATGGAAGATACAACACAGCATTACTTTGTTTACCATGGATACTTAAATATTTGTCTCTGATGGAAGATACAACACAACATTACTTTATTTAACATGGATACCTAAAATATTTGTCTCTGATGGAAGATACAACACTGAATTACTTTATTTAACATGGATACTTAAAATATTTGTCTCTGATGGAAGATACAACACAGCATTACTTTATTTAACATGGATACTTAAAATATTTGTCTCTGATGGAAGATACAACACAGCATTACTTTATTTAACATGGATACCTAAAATATTTGTCTCTGATGGAAGATACAACACAACATTACTTTATTTAACATGGATACCTAAAATATTTGTATCTGATGGAAGATACAACACAGCATTACTTTATTTAACATGGATATTTAAAATATTTGTCTCTGATGGAAGATACAACACAGCATTACTTTGTTTACCATGGATACTTAAATATTTGTCTCTGATGGAAGATACAACACAACATTACTTTATTTAACATGGATACCTAAAATATTTGTCTCTGATGGAAGATACAACACTGAATTACTTTATTTAACATGGATACTTAAAATATTTGTCTCTGATGGAAGATACAACCCAGCATTACTTTATTTAACATGGATACTTAAATATTTGTCTCTGATGGAAGATACAACACAGCATTACTTTATTTAACATGGATACCTAAAATATTTGTCTCTGATGGAAGATACAACACAACATTACTTTATTTAACATGGATACCTAAAATATTTGTATCTGATGGAAGATACAACACAGCATTACTTTATTTAACATGGATATTTAAAATATTTGTCTCTGATGGAAGATACAACACAGCATTACTTTGTTTACCATGGATACTTAAATATTTGTCTCTGATGGAAGATACAACACAACATTACTTTATTTAACATGGATACCTAAAATATTTGTCTCTGATGGAAGATACAACACTGAATTACTTTATTTAACATGGATACTTAAAATATTTGTCTCTGATGGAAGATACAACACAGCATTACTTTATTTAACATGGATACTTAAAATATTTGTCTCTGATGGAAGATACAACACAGCATTACTTTATTTAACATGGATACCTAAAATATTTGTCTCTAATGGAAGATACAACAAAACATTACTTTATTTAACATGGATACCTAAAATATTTGTATCTGATGGAAGATACAACACAGCATTACTTTATTTAACATGGATATTTAAAATATTTGTCTCTGATGGAAGATACAACACAGCATTACTTTGTTTACCATGGATACTTAAATATTTGTCTCTGATGGAAGATACAACACAACATTACTTTATTTAACATGGATACCTAAAATATTTGTCTCTGATGGAAGATACAACACTGAATTACTTTATTTAACATGGATACTTAAAATATTTGTCTCTGATGGAAGATACAACACAGCATTACTTTATTTAACATGGATACTTAAAATTTTTGTCTCTGATGGAAGATACATCACAACATTACTTTACTTAACATGGATACTTAAAATATTTGTCTCTGATGGAAGATACAACACAACATTACTTTATTTAACATGGGTACTTAAAATATTTGTCTCTGATGGAAGATACAACACAGCATTACTTTATTTAACATGGATACTTAAAATATTTGTCTCTGATGGAAGATACAACACAACATTACTTTATTTAACAAGGATACTTAAAATATTTGTCTCTGATGGAAGATACAACACAGCATTACTTTATTCAACATGGATACTTAAAATATTTGTCTCTGATGGAAGATACAACACAACATTACTTTATTTAACAAGGATACTTAAAATATTTGTCTCTGATGGAAGATACAACACAGCATTACTTTATTTTACATGGATACTTAAAATATTTGTCTCTGATGAAAGATACAACACAACATTACTTTATTTAACATGGATACTTAAAATATTTGTCTCTGATGGAAGATACAACACTGAATTACTTTATTTAACATGGATACTTAAAATATTTGTCTCTGATGGAAGATACAACACAGCATTACTTTATTTAACATGGATACTTAAAATATTTGTCTCTGATGGAAGATACAACACAACATTACTTTATTTAACAAGGATACTTAAAATATTTGTCTCTGATGGAAGATACAACACAGCATTACTTTATTCAACATGGATACTTAAAATATTTGTCTCTGATGGAAGATACAACACAACATTACTTTATTTAACAAGGATACTTAAAATATTTGTCTCTGATGGAAGATACAACACAGCATTACTTTATTTAACAAGGATACTTAAAATATTTGTCTCTGATGGAAGATACAACACAACATTACTTTATTTAACATGGATACTTAAAATATTTGTCTCTGATGGAAGATACAACACAGCATTACTTTATTTAACATGGATACTTAAAATATTTGTCTCTGATGGAAGATACAACACAACATTACTTTATTTAACATGGATACTTAAAATATTTGTATCTGATGGAAGATACAACACAGCATTACTTTATTCAACATGGATACTTAAAATATTTGTCTCTGATGGAAGATACAACACAACATTACTTTATTTAACAAAGATACTTAAAATATTTGTCTCTGATGGAAGATACAACACAGCATTACTTTATTTAACATGGATAATTAAAATATTTGTCTCTGATGGAAGATACATCGCAACATTACTTTATTTAACATGGATACTTAAAATATTTGTCTCTGATGGAAGATACAACACAACATTACTTTATTTAACATGGATACTTAAAATATTTGTCTCTGATGGAAGATACAACACAGCATTACTTTATTTAACAAGGATACTTAAAATATTTGTCTCTGATGGAAGATACAACACAACATTACTTTATTTAACAAAGATACTTAAAATATTTGTCTCTGATGGAAGATACAACACAGCATTACTTTATTTAACATGGATACTTAAAATATTTGTCTCTGATGGAAGATACATCACAACATTACTTTATTTAACATGGATACTTAAAATATTTGTCTCTGATGGAAGATACAACACAACATTACTTTATTTAACATGGATACTTAAAATATTTGTCTCTGATGGAAGATACAACACAGCATTACTTTATTTAACAAGGATACTTAAAATATTTGTCTCTGATGGAAGATACAACACAACATTACTTTATTTAACATGGATACTTAAAATATTTGTCTCTGATGGAAGATACAACACAGCATTACTTTATTTAACAAGGATACTTAAAATATTTGTCTCTGATGGAAGATACAACACAGCATTACTTTTTTTAACATGGATACTTAAAATATTTGTCTCTGATGGAAGATACAACACAGCATTACTTTATTTAACATGCATACTTAAAATATTTGTCTCTGATATAAGATACAACACAACATTACTTTATTTAACAAGGATACTTAAAATATTTGTCTCTGATGGAAGATACAACACAGCATTACTTTTTTTAACATGGATACTTAAAATATTTGTCTCTGATGGAAGATACAACACAGCATTACTTTTTTTAACATGGATATTTAAAATATTTGTCTCTGATGGAAGATACAACACAACATTACTTTATTTAACATGGATACTTAAAATATTTGTCTCTGATGGAAGATACAACACAGCATTACTTTATTTAACAAGGATACTTAAAATATTTGTCTCTGATGGAAGATACAACACAACATTACTTTATTTAACATGGATACTTAAAATATTTGTCTCTGATGGAAGATACAACACAGCATTACTTTATTTAACAAGGATACTTAAAATATTTGTCTCTGATGGAAGATACAACACAGCATTACTTTTTTTAACATGGATACTTAAAATATTTGTCTCTGATGGAAGATACAACACAGCATTACTTTATTTAACATGGATACTTAAAATATTTGTCTCTGATGGAAGATACAACACAACATTACTTTATTTAACAAAGATACTTAAAATATTTGTCTCTGATGGAAGATACAACACAGCATTACTTTATTTAACATGGATACTTAAAATATTTGTCTCTGATGGAAGATACATCACAACATTACTTTATTTAACATGGATACTTAAAATATTTGTCTCTGATGGAAGATACAACACAACATTACTTTATTTAACATGGATACTTAAAATATTTGTCTCTGATGGAAGATACAACACAGCATTACTTTATTTAACAAGGATACTTAAAATATTTGTCTCTGATGGAAGATACAACACAACATTACTTTATTTAACATGGATACTTAAAATATTTGTCTCTGATGGAAGATACAACACAGCATTACTTTATTTAACAAGGATACTTAAAATATTTGTCTCTGATGGAAGATACAACACAGCATTACTTTTTTTAACATGGATACTTAAAATATTTGTCTCTGATGGAAGATACAACACAGCATTACTTTATTTAACATGGATACTTAAAATATTTGTCTCTGATATAAGATACAACACAACATTACTTTATTTAACAAGGATACTTAAAATATTTGTCTCTGATGGAAGATACAACACAGCATTACTTTTTTTAACACGGATACTTAAAATATTTGTCTCTGATGGAAGATACAACACTGAATTACTTTATTTAACATGGATACTTAAAATATTTGTCTCTGATGGAAGATACAACACAGCATTACTTTATTTAACATGGATACTTAAAATATTTGTCTCTGATGGAAGATACAACACAACATTACTTTATTTAACAAGGATACTTAAAATATTTGTCTCTGATGGAAGATACAACACAGCATTACTTTATTCAACATGGATACTTAAAATATTTGTCTCTGATGGAAGATACAACACAACATTACTTTATTTAACAAGGATACTTAAAATATTTGTCTCTGATGGAAGATACAACACAGCATTACTTTATTTAACAAGGATACTTAAAATATTTGTCTCTGATGGAAGATACAACACAACATTACTTTATTTAACATGGATACTTAAAATATTTGTCTCTGATGGAAGATACAACACAACATTACTTTATTTAACATGGATACTTAAAATATTTGTCTCTGATGGAAGATACAACACAACATTACTTTATTTAACATGGATACTTAAAATATTTGTATCTGATGGAAGATACAACACAGCATTACTTTATTCAACATGGATACTTAAAATATTTGTGTCTGATGAAAGATACAACACAGCATTACTTTATTTAACATGGATACTTAAATATTTGTCTCTGATGGAAGATACAACACAGCATTACTTTGTTTACCATGGATACTTAAATATTTGTCTCTGATGGAAGATACAACACAACATTACTTTATTTAACATGGATACCTAAAATATTTGTCTCTGATGGAAGATACAACACTGAATTACTTTATTTAACATGGATACTTAAAATATTTGTCTCTGATGGAAGATACAACACAGCATTACTTTATTTAACATGGATACTTAAATATTTGTCTCTGATGGAAGATACAACACAGCATTACTTTATTTAACATGGATACCTAAAATATTTGTCTCTGATGGAAGATACAACACAACATTACTTTATTTAACATGGATACCTAAAATATTTGTATCTGATGGAAGATACAACACAGCATTACTTTATTTAACATGGATATTTAAAATATTTGTCTCTGATGGAAGATACAACACAGCATTACTTTGTTTACCATGGATACTTAAATATTTGTCTCTGATGGAAGATACAACACAACATTACTTTATTTAACATGGATACCTAAAATATTTGTCTCTGATGGAAGATACAACACTGAATTACTTTATTTAACATGGATACTTAAAATATTTGTCTCTGATGGAAGATACAACACAGCATTACTTTATTTAACATGGATACTTAAAATATTTGTCTCTGATGGAAGATACAACACAGCATTACTTTATTTAACATGGATACCTAAAATATTTGTCTCTGATGGAAGATACAACACAACATTACTTTATTTAACATGGATACCTAAAATATTTGTATCTGATGGAAGATACAACACAGCATTACTTTATTTAACATGGATATTTAAAATATTTGTCTCTGATGGAAGATACAACACAGCATTACTTTGTTTACCATGGATACTTAAATATTTGTCTCTGATGGAAGATACAACACAACATTACTTTATTTAACATGGATACCTAAAATATTTGTCTCTGATGGAAGATACAACACTGAATTACTTTATTTAACATGGATACTTAAAATATTTGTCTCTGATGGAAGATACAACACAGCATTACTTTATTTAACATGGATACTTAAAATATTTGTCTCTGATGGAAGATACATCACAACATTACTTTACTTAACATGGATACTTAAATATTTGTCTCTGATGGAAGATACAACACAACATTACTTTATTTAACATGGATACCTAAAATATTTGTATCTGATGGAAGATACAACACAGCATTACTTTATTTAGCATGGATATTTAAAATATTTGTCTCTGATGGAAGATACAACACAGCATTACTTTGTTTACCATGGATACTTAAATATTTGTTTCTGATGGAAGATACAACACAACATTACTTTATTTAACATGGATACCTAAAATATTTGTCTCTGATGGAAGATACAACACTGAATTACTTTATTTAACATGGATACTTAAAATATTTGTCTCTGATGGAAGATACAACCCAGCATTACTTTATTTAACATGGATACTTAAATATTTGTCTCTGATGGAAGATACAACACAGCATTACTTTATTTAACATGGATACCTAAAATATTTGTCTCTGATGGAAGATACAACACAACATTACTTTATTTAACATGGATACCTAAAATATTTGTATCTGATGGAAGATACAACACAGCATTACTTTATTTAACATGGATATTTAAAATATTTGTCTCTGATGGAAGATACAACACAGCATTACTTTGTTTACCATGGATACTTAAATATTTGTCTCTGATGGAAGATACAACACAACATTACTTTATTTAACATGGATACCTAAAATATTTGTCTCTGATGGAAGATACAACACTGAATTACTTTATTTAACATGGATACTTAAAATATTTGTCTCTGATGGAAGATACAACACAGCATTACTTTATTTAACATGGATACTTAAAATATTTGTCTCTGATGGAAGATACAACACAGCATTACTTTATTTAACATGGATACCTAAAATATTTGTCTCTGATGGAAGATACAACAAAACATTACTTTATTTAACATGGATACCTAAAATATTTGTATCTGATGGAAGATACAACACAGCATTACTTTATTTAACATGGATATTTAAAATATTTGTCTCTGATGGAAGATACAACACAGCATTACTTTGTTTACCATGGATACTTAAATATTTGTCTCTGATGGAAGATACAACACAACATTACTTTATTTAACATGGATACCTAAAATATTTGTCTCTGATGGAAGATACAACACTGAATTACTTTATTTAACATGGATACTTAAAATATTTGTCTCTGATGGAAGATACAACACAGCATTACTTTATTTAACATGGATACTTAAAATATTTGTCTCTGATGGAAGATACATCACAACATTACTTTACTTAACATGGATACTTAAAATATTTGTCTCTGATGGAAGATACAACACAACATTACTTTATTTAACATGGGTACTTAAAATATTTGTCTCTGATGGAAGATACAACACAGCATTACTTTATTTAACATGGATACTTAAAATATTTGTCTCTGATGGAAGATACAACACAACATTACTTTATTTAACAAGGATACTTAAAATATTTGTCTCTGATGGAAGATACAACACAGCATTACTTTATTCAACATGGATACTTAAAATATTTGTCTCTGATGGAAGATACAACACAACATTACTTTATTTAACAAGGATACTTAAAATATTTGTCTCTGATGGAAGATACAACACAGCATTACTTTATTTTACATGGATACTTAAAATATTTGTCTCTGATGAAAGATACAACACAACATTACTTTATTTAACATGGATACTTAAAATATTTGTCTCTGATGGAAGATACAACACTGAATTACTTTATTTAACATGGATACTTAAAATATTTGTCTCTGATGGAAGATACAACACAGCATTACTTTATTTAACATGGATACTTAAAATATTTGTCTCTGATGGAAGATACAACACAACATTACTTTATTTAACAAGGATACTTAAAATATTTGTCTCTGATGGAAGATACAACACAGCATTACTTTATTCAACATGGATACTTAAAATATTTGTCTCTGATGGAAGATACAACACAACATTACTTTATTTAACAAGGATACTTAAAATATTTGTCTCTGATGGAAGATACAACACAGCATTACTTTATTTAACAAGGATACTTAAAATATTTGTCTCTGATGGAAGATACAACACAACATTACTTTATTTAACATGGATACTTAAAATATTTGTCTCTGATGGAAGAAACAACACAGCATTACTTTATTTAACATGGATACTTAAAATATTTGTCTCTGATGGAAGATACAACACAACATTACTTTATTTAACATGGATACTTAAAATATTTGTATCTGATGGAAGATACAACACAGCATTACTTTATTCAACATGGATACTTAAAATATTTGTCTCTGATGGAAGATACAACACAACATTACTTTATTTAACAAAGATACTTAAAATATTTGTCTCTGATGGAAGATACAACACAGCATTACTTTATTTAACATGGATACTTAAAATATTTGTCTCTGATGGAAGATACATCGCAACATTACTTTATTTAACATGGATACTTAAAATATTTGTCTCTGATGGAAGATACAACACAACATTACTTTATTTAACATGGATACTTAAAATATTTGTCTCTGATGGAAGATACAACACAGCATTACTTTATTTAACAAGGATACTTAAAATATTTGTCTCTGATGGAAGATACAACACAACATTACTTTATTTAACAAAGATACTTAAAATATTTGTCTCTGATGGAAGATACAACACAGCATTACTTTATTTAACATGGATACTTAAAATATTTGTCTCTGATGGAAGATACATCACAACATTACTTTATTTAACATGGATACTTAAAATATTTGTCTCTGATGGAAGATACAACACAACATTACTTTATTTAACATGGATACTTAAAATATTTGTCTCTGATGGAAGATACAACACAGCATTACTTTATTTAACAAGGATACTTAAAATATTTGTCTCTGATGGAAGATACAACACAACATTACTTTATTTAACATGGATACTTAAAATATTTGTCTCTGATGGAAGATACAACACAGCATTACTTTATTTAACAAGGATACTTAAAATATTTGTCTCTGATGGAAGATACAACACAGCATTACTTTTTTTAACATGGATACTTAAAATATTTGTCTCTGATGGAAGATACAACACAGCATTACTTTATTTAACATGGATACTTAAAATATTTGTCTCTGATATAAGATACAACACAACATTACTTTATTTAACAAGGATACTTAAAATATTTGTCTCTGATGGAAGATACAACACAGCATTACTTTTTTTAACATGGATACTTAAAATATTTGTCTCTGATGGAAGATACAACACAGCATTACTTTTTTTAACATGGATATTTAAAATATTTGTCTCTGATGGAAGATACAACACAACATTACTTTATTTAACATGGATACTTAAAATATTTGTCTCTGATGGAAGATACAACACAGCATTACTTTATTTAACAAGGATACTTAAAATATTTGTCTCTGATGGAAGATACAACACAACATTACTTTATTTAACATGGATACTTAAAATATTTGTCTCTGATGGAAGATACAACACAGCATTACTTTATTTAACAAGGATACTTAAAATATTTGTCTCTGATGGAAGATACAACACAGCATTACTTTTTTTAACATGGATACTTAAAATATTTGTCTCTGATGGAAGATACAACACAGCATTACTTTATTTAACATGGATACTTAAAATATTTGTCTCTGATATAAGATACAACACAACATTACTTTATTTAACAAGGATACTTAAAATATTTGTCTCTGATGGAAGATACAACACAACATTACTTTATTTAACATGGATACTTAAAATATTTGTCTCTGATGGAAGATACAACACAACATTACTTTATTTAACATGGATACTTAAAATATTTGTCTCTGATATAAGATACAACACAACATTACTTTATTTAACATGGATACTTAAAATATTTGTCTCTGATGGAAGATACAACACAGCATTACTTTTTTTAACATGGATACTTAAAATATTTGTCTCTGATGGAAGATACAACACAACATTACTTTATTTAACATGGATACTTAAAATATTTGTCTCTGATGGAAGATACAACACAAAATTACTTTATTTAACATGGATACCTAAAATATTTGTCTCTGATGGAAGATACAACACAACATTACTTTATTTAACATGGATACCTAAAATATTTGTATCTGATGGAAGATACAACACAGCATTACTTTATTTAACATGGATATTTAAAATATTTGTCTCTGATGGAAGATTCAACACAGCATTACTTTGTTTACCATGGATACTTAAATATTTGTCTCTGATGGAAGATACAACACAACATTACTTTATTTAACATGGATACCTAAAATATTTGTCTCTGATGGAAGATACAACACTGAATTACTTTATTTAACATGGATACTTAAAATATTTGTCTCTGATGGAAGATACAACACAGCATTACTTTATTTAACATGGATACTTAAAATATTTGTCTCTGATGGAAGATACAACACAGCATTACTTTATTTAACATGGATACCTAAAATATTTGTCTCTGATGGAAGATACAACAAAACATTACTTTATTTAACATGGATACCTAAAATATTTGTATCTGATGGAAGATACAACACAGCATTACTTTATTTAACATGGATATTTAAAATATTTGTCTCTGATGGAAGATACAACACAGCATTACTTTGTTTACCATGGATACTTAAATATTTGTCTCTGATGGAAGATACAACACAACATTACTTTATTTAACATGGATACCTAAAATATTTGTCTCTGATGGAAGATACAACACTGAATTACTTTATTTAACATGGATACTTAAAATATTTGTCTCTGATGGAAGATACAACACAGCATTACTTTATTTAACATGGATACTTAAAATATTTGTCTCTGATGGAAGATACATCACAACATTACTTTACTTAACATGGATACTTAAAATATTTGTCTCTGATGGAAGATACAACACAACATTACTTTATTTAACATGGGTACTTAAAATATTTGTCTCTGATGGAAGATACAACACAGCATTACTTTATTTAACATGGATACTTAAAATATTTGTCTCTGATGGAAGATACAACACAACATTACTTTATTTAACAAGGATACTTAAAATATTTGTCTCTGATGGAAGATACAACACAGCATTACTTTATTCAACATGGATACTTAAAATATTTGTCTCTGATGGAAGATACAACACAACATTACTTTATTTAACAAGGATACTTAAAATATTTGTCTCTGATGGAAGGATCAACACAGCATTACTTTATTTTACATGGATACTTAAAATATTTGTCTCTGATGAAAGATACAACACAACATTACTTTATTTAACATGGATACTTAAAATATTTGTCTCTGATGGAAGATACAACACTGAATTACTTTATTTAACATGGATACTTAAAATATTTGTCTCTGATGGAAGATACAACACAGCATTACTTTATTTAACATGGATACTTAAAATATTTGTCTCTGATGGAAGATACAACACAACATTACTTTATTTAACAAGGATACTTAAAATATTTGTCTCTGATGGAAGATACAACACAGCATTACTTTATTCAACATGGATACTTAAAATATTTGTCTCTGATGGAAGATACAACACAACATTACTTTATTTAACAAGGATACTTAAAATATTTGTCTCTGATGGAAGATACAACACAGCATTACTTTATTTAACAAGGATACTTAAAATATTTGTCTCTGATGGAAGATACAACACAACATTACTTTATTTAACATGGATACTTAAAATATTTGTCTCTGATGGAAGAAACAACACAGCATTACTTTATTTAACATGGATACTTAAAATATTTGTCTCTGATGGAAGATACAACACAACATTACTTTATTTAACATGGATACTTAAAATATTTGTATCTGATGGAAGATACAACACAGCATTACTTTATTCAACATGGATACTTAAAATATTTGTCTCTGATGGAAGATACAACACAACATTACTTTATTTAACAAAGATACTTAAAATATTTGTCTCTGATGGAAGATACAACACAGCATTACTTTATTTAACATGGATACTTAAAATATTTGTCTCTGATGGAAGATACATCGCAACATTACTTTATTTAACATGGATACTTAAAATATTTGTCTCTGATGGAAGATACAACACAACATTACTTTATTTAACATGGATACTTAAAATATTTGTCTCTGATGGAAGATACAACACAGCATTACTTTATTTAACAAGGATACTTAAAATATTTGTCTCTGATGGAAGATACAACACAACATTACTTTATTTAACAAAGATACTTAAAATATTTGTCTCTGATGGAAGATACAACACAGCATTACTTTATTTAACATGGATACTTAAAATATTTGTCTCTGATGGAAGATACATCACAACATTACTTTATTTAACATGGATACTTAAAATATTTGTCTCTGATGGAAGATACAACACAACATTACTTTATTTAACATGGATACTTAAAATATTTGTCTCTGATGGAAGATACAACACAGCATTACTTTATTTAACAAGGATACTTAAAATATTTGTCTCTGATGGAAGATACAACACAACATTACTTTATTTAACATGGATACTTAAAATATTTGTCTCTGATGGAAGATACAACACAGCATTACTTTATTTAACAAGGATACTTAAAATATTTGTCTCTGATGGAAGATACAACACAGCATTACTTTTTTTAACATGGATACTTAAAATATTTGTCTCTGATGGAAGATACAACACAGCATTACTTTATTTAACATGGATACTTAAAATATTTGTCTCTGATATAAGATACAACACAACATTACTTTATTTAACAAGGATACTTAAAATATTTGTCTCTGATGGAAGATACAACACAGCATTACTTTTTTTAACATGGATACTTAAAATATTTGTCTCTGATGGAAGATACAACACAGCATTACTTTTTTTAACATGGATATTTAAAATATTTGTCTCTGATGGAAGATACAACACAACATTACTTTATTTAACATGGATACTTAAAATATTTGTCTCTGATGGAAGATACAACACAGCATTACTTTATTTAACAAGGATACTTAAAATATTTGTCTCTGATGGAAGATACAACACAACATTACTTTATTTAACATGGATACTTAAAATATTTGTCTCTGATGGAAGATACAACACAGCATTACTTTATTTAACAAGGATACTTAAAATATTTGTCTCTGATGGAAGATACAACACAGCATTACTTTTTTTAACATGGATACTTAAAATATTTGTCTCTGATGGAAGATACAACACAGCATTACTTTATTTAACATGGATACTTAAAATATTTGTCTCTGATATAAGATACAACACAACATTACTTTATTTAACAAGGATACTTAAAATATTTGTCTCTGATGGAAGATACAACACAACATTACTTTATTTAACATGGATACTTAAAATATTTGTCTCTGATGGAAGATACAACACAACATTACTTTATTTAACATGGATACTTAAAATATTTGTCTCTGATATAAGATACAACACAACATTACTTTATTTAACATGGATACTTAAAATATTTGTCTCTGATGGAAGATACAACACAGCATTACTTTTTTTAACATGGATACTTAAAATATTTGTCTCTGATGGAAGATACAACACAACATTACTTTATTTAACATGGATACTTAAAATATTTGTCTCTGATGGAAGATACAACACAAAATTACTTTATTTAACATGGATACTTAAAATATTTGTCTCTGATATAAGATACAACACAACATTACTTTATTTAACATGGATACTTAAAATATTTGTCTCTGATGGAAGATACAACACAACATTACTTTATTTAACATGGATACTTAAAATATTTGTCTCTGATGGAAGATACAACACAACATTACTTTATTTAACATGGATACTTAAAATATTTGTCTCTGATGGAAGAAACAACACAGCATTACTTTATTTAACATGGATACTTAAAATATTTGTCTCTGATGGAAGATACAACACAACATTACTTTATTTAACATGGATACTTAAAATATTTGTATCTGATGGAAGATACAACACAGCATTACTTTATTCAACATGGATACTTAAAATATTTGTCTCTGATGGAAGATACAACACAACATTACTTTATTTAACAAAGATACTTAAAATATTTGTCTCTGATGGAAGATACAACACAGCATTACTTTATTTAACATGGATACTTAAAATATTTGTCTCTGATGGAAGATACATCGCAACATTACTTTATTTAACATGGATACTTAAAATATTTGTCTCTGATGGAAGATACAACACAACATTACTTTATTTAACATGGATACTTAAAATATTTGTCTCTGATGGAAGATACAACACAGCATTACTTTATTTAACAAGGATACTTAAAATATTTGTCTCTGATGGAAGATACAACACAACATTACTTTATTTAACAAAGATACTTAAAATATTTGTCTCTGATGGAAGATACAACACAGCATTACTTTATTTAACATGGATACTTAAAATATTTGTCTCTGATGGAAGATACATCACAACATTACTTTATTTAACATGGATACTTAAAATATTTGTCTCTGATGGAAGATACAACACAACATTACTTTATTTAACATGGATACTTAAAATATTTGTCTCTGATGGAAGATACAACACAGCATTACTTTATTTAACAAGGATACTTAAAATATTTGTCTCTGATGGAAGATACAACACAACATTACTTTATTTAACATGGATACTTAAAATATTTGTCTCTGATGGAAGATACAACACAGCATTACTTTATTTAACAAGGATACTTAAAATATTTGTCTCTGATGGAAGATACAACACAGCATTACTTTTTTTAACATGGATACTTAAAATATTTGTCTCTGATGGAAGATACAACACAGCATTACTTTATTTAACATGGATACTTAAAATATTTGTCTCTGATATAAGATACAACACAACATTACTTTATTTAACAAGGATACTTAAAATATTTGTCTCTGATGGAAGATACAACACAGCATTACTTTTTTTAACATGGATACTTAAAATATTTGTCTCTGATGGAAGATACAACACAGCATTACTTTTTTTAACATGGATATTTAAAATATTTGTCTCTGATGGAAGATACAACACAACATTACTTTATTTAACATGGATACTTAAAATATTTGTCTCTGATGGAAGATACAACACAGCATTACTTTATTTAACAAGGATACTTAAAATATTTGTCTCTGATGGAAGATACAACACAACATTACTTTATTTAACATGGATACTTAAAATATTTGTCTCTGATGGAAGATACAACACAGCATTACTTTATTTAACAAGGATACTTAAAATATTTGTCTCTGATGGAAGATACAACACAGCATTACTTTTTTTAACATGGATACTTAAAATATTTGTCTCTGATGGAAGATACAACACAGCATTACTTTATTTAACATGGATACTTAAAATATTTGTCTCTGATATAAGATACAACACAACATTACTTTATTTAACAAGGATACTTAAAATATTTGTCTCTGATGGAAGATACAACACAACATTACTTTATTTAACATGGATACTTAAAATATTTGTCTCTGATGGAAGATACAACACAACATTACTTTATTTAACATGGATACTTAAAATATTTGTCTCTGATATAAGATACAACACAACATTACTTTATTTAACATGGATACTTAAAATATTTGTCTCTGATGGAAGATACAACACAGCATTACTTTTTTTAACATGGATACTTAAAATATTTGTCTCTGATGGAAGATACAACACAACATTACTTTATTTAACATGGATACTTAAAATATTTGTCTCTGATGGAAGATACAACACAAAATTACTTTATTTAACATGGATACCTAAAATATTTGTCTCTGATGGAAGATACAACACAACATTACTTTATTTAACATGGATACCTAAAATATTTGTATCTGATGGAAGATACAACACAGCATTACTTTATTTAACATGGATATTTAAAATATTTGTCTCTGATGGAAGATTCAACACAGCATTACTTTGTTTACCATGGATACTTAAATATTTGTCTCTGATGGAAGATACAACACAACATTACTTTATTTAACATGGATACCTAAAATATTTGTCTCTGATGGAAGATACAACACTGAATTACTTTATTTAACATGGATACTTAAAATATTTGTCTCTGATGGAAGATACAACACAGCATTACTTTATTTAACATGGATACTTAAAATATTTGTCTCTGATGGAAGATACAACACAGCATTACTTTATTTAACATGGATACCTAAAATATTTGTCTCTGATGGAAGATACAACAAAACATTACTTTATTTAACATGGATACCTAAAATATTTGTATCTGATGGAAGATACAACACAGCATTACTTTATTTAACATGGATATTTAAAATATTTGTCTCTGATGGAAGATACAACACAGCATTACTTTGTTTACCATGGATACTTAAATATTTGTCTCTGATGGAAGATACAACACAACATTACTTTATTTAACATGGATACCTAAAATATTTGTCTCTGATGGAAGATACAACACTGAATTACTTTATTTAACATGGATACTTAAAATATTTGTCTCTGATGGAAGATACAACACAGCATTACTTTATTTAACATGGATACTTAAAATATTTGTCTCTGATGGAAGATACATCACAACATTACTTTACTTAACATGGATACTTAAAATATTTGTCTCTGATGGAAGATACAACACAACATTACTTTATTTAACATGGGTACTTAAAATATTTGTCTCTGATGGAAGATACAACACAGCATTACTTTATTTAACATGGATACTTAAAATATTTGTCTCTGATGGAAGATACAACACAACATTACTTTATTTAACAAGGATACTTAAAATATTTGTCTCTGATGGAAGATACAACACAGCATTACTTTATTCAACATGGATACTTAAAATATTTGTCTCTGATGGAAGATACAACACAACATTACTTTATTTAACAAGGATACTTAAAATATTTGTCTCTGATGGAAGGATCAACACAGCATTACTTTATTTTACATGGATACTTAAAATATTTGTCTCTGATGAAAGATACAACACAACATTACTTTATTTAACATGGATACTTAAAATATTTGTCTCTGATGGAAGATACAACACTGAATTACTTTATTTAACATGGATACTTAAAATATTTGTCTCTGATGGAAGATACAACACAGCATTACTTTATTTAACATGGATACTTAAAATATTTGTCTCTGATGGAAGATACAACACAACATTACTTTATTTAACAAGGATACTTAAAATATTTGTCTCTGATGGAAGATACAACACAGCATTACTTTATTCAACATGGATACTTAAAATATTTGTCTCTGATGGAAGATACAACACAACATTACTTTATTTAACAAGGATACTTAAAATATTTGTCTCTGATGGAAGATACAACACAGCATTACTTTATTTAACAAGGATACTTAAAATATTTGTCTCTGATGGAAGATACAACACAACATTACTTTATTTAACATGGATACTTAAAATATTTGTCTCTGATGGAAGAAACAACACAGCATTACTTTATTTAACATGGATACTTAAAATATTTGTCTCTGATGGAAGATACAACACAACATTACTTTATTTAACATGGATACTTAAAATATTTGTATCTGATGGAAGATACAACACAGCATTACTTTATTCAACATGGATACTTAAAATATTTGTCTCTGATGGAAGATACAACACAACATTACTTTATTTAACAAAGATACTTAAAATATTTGTCTCTGATGGAAGATACAACACAGCATTACTTTATTTAACATGGATACTTAAAATATTTGTCTCTGATGGAAGATACATCGCAACATTACTTTATTTAACATGGATACTTAAAATATTTGTCTCTGATGGAAGATACAACACAACATTACTTTATTTAACATGGATACTTAAAATATTTGTCTCTGATGGAAGATACAACACAGCATTACTTTATTTAACAAGGATACTTAAAATATTTGTCTCTGATGGAAGATACAACACAACATTACTTTATTTAACAAAGATACTTAAAATATTTGTCTCTGATGGAAGATACAACACAGCATTACTTTATTTAACATGGATACTTAAAATATTTGTCTCTGATGGAAGATACATCACAACATTACTTTATTTAACATGGATACTTAAAATATTTGTCTCTGATGGAAGATACAACACAACATTACTTTATTTAACATGGATACTTAAAATATTTGTCTCTGATGGAAGATACAACACAGCATTACTTTATTTAACAAGGATACTTAAAATATTTGTCTCTGATGGAAGATACAACACAACATTACTTTATTTAACATGGATACTTAAAATATTTGTCTCTGATGGAAGATACAACACAGCATTACTTTATTTAACAAGGATACTTAAAATATTTGTCTCTGATGGAAGATACAACACAGCATTACTTTTTTTAACATGGATACTTAAAATATTTGTCTCTGATGGAAGATACAACACAGCATTACTTTATTTAACATGGATACTTAAAATATTTGTCTCTGATATAAGATACAACACAACATTACTTTATTTAACAAGGATACTTAAAATATTTGTCTCTGATGGAAGATACAACACAGCATTACTTTTTTTAACATGGATACTTAAAATATTTGTCTCTGATGGAAGATACAACACAGCATTACTTTTTTTAACATGGATATTTAAAATATTTGTCTCTGATGGAAGATACAACACAACATTACTTTATTTAACATGGATACTTAAAATATTTGTCTCTGATGGAAGATACAACACAGCATTACTTTATTTAACAAGGATACTTAAAATATTTGTCTCTGATGGAAGATACAACACAACATTACTTTATTTAACATGGATACTTAAAATATTTGTCTCTGATGGAAGATACAACACAGCATTACTTTATTTAACAAGGATACTTAAAATATTTGTCTCTGATGGAAGATACAACACAGCATTACTTTTTTTAACATGGATACTTAAAATATTTGTCTCTGATGGAAGATACAACACAGCATTACTTTATTTAACATGGATACTTAAAATATTTGTCTCTGATATAAGATACAACACAACATTACTTTATTTAACAAGGATACTTAAAATATTTGTCTCTGATGGAAGATACAACACAACATTACTTTATTTAACATGGATACTTAAAATATTTGTCTCTGATGGAAGATACAACACAACATTACTTTATTTAACATGGATACTTAAAATATTTGTCTCTGATATAAGATACAACACAACATTACTTTATTTAACATGGATACTTAAAATATTTGTCTCTGATGGAAGATACAACACAGCATTACTTTTTTTAACATGGATACTTAAAATATTTGTCTCTGATGGAAGATACAACACAACATTACTTTATTTAACATGGATACTTAAAATATTTGTCTCTGATGGAAGATACAACACAAAATTACTTTATTTAACATGGATACTTAAAATATTTGTCTCTGATATAAGATACAACACAACATTACTTTATTTAACATGGATACTTAAAATATTTGTCTCTGATGGAAGATACAACACAACATTACTTTATTTAACATGGATACTTAAAATATTTGTGTCTGATGTAAGATACAACACAGCATTACTTTATTTAACATGGGTACTTAAAATATTTGTCTCTGATGGAAGATACAACACAGCATTACTTTATTTAACATGGATACTTAAAATATTTGCTTAATGTGAGAATGTGAGAATGTCTTTGTTTTGAGATGTGATAACTCACAATGTTCAGTTTGTATTTCAATAGTAGTAAGTATTAAACACGTTTAGTTACTAATCAAGTTAGTTTTGAACATGCAATGCTTTTTAAGAACTATTCCTCCCTCCGCAACGGTCAACGAAACCCATTATTGTCTTAAATCAAAATAAAACTTGAATAGAATTTCTCACTAATAACACGTTTATTAAGTCAAACACTTTTCATCGACAATGTTGCCATCTTTAGAGATGTATTAGCTGCAATAATCAACTAACCACTGTGTTTATAAAGAATGTGGGAGGAGGGGCGTGGCCTGCACATATTTTACAATTTTTTTAATAGTAAGGCGATGACAAGCGCCCAATATAATAGAAAGTAACCTATGTAATACATACAATATGAGTATTTAATTCTAATTAAACTAATATTCATGTATGTATGTTCAACTTTAATTTTAATTTTAAACATCTCACAAGTAAATATAAATATTTATATACTATTATTGCCTTTTTTTTTCAAATATTTGTAGTTATTAGATTGTATAAATTATCCTTATGTAATACTAAAAATGCACTTATTGAATTAAAGGTTAATAGATTAAATAATACACATCTTATTTAATATACAATTTATGGCGTTTGCATTTACATTATAAAATAAAACTATAGAAAGTTACTTGTCCCAAAATATTGTAAAATATAACAGTCAAACAGCCTTTGTGTTACCAAAAAAATAAAATAAAGGGTGTTTTCAAACTACGCTCCCAAACTTCAGGATATACTTACTTGGGTCAAAGTAAGTAAAAAAGTCCCTATGATGATATGTCTTAAAGAGTTCAGTTTTCCGTCTGTCCGACAATTTGTGATTATTACAAAAAAAAATATGTTTTTGGAAATAAATTAGAAATCGAGTCCAAATTTAGTATACATATTTCTATGTTACCTTTTATCAAATGTTTAAAAAACTAGGACTTTTTCCATATTTTTAAAATGACGGCCTAAAAATTTTTAATGTCGAATGTATCAAAAACCTTTAATATTACGTAGAAAAATAAACGCCCGCCATTTTGAAAAGATGCAAAACAAATTCCTGGTTTTTGGTACATGATAAATGGTCGTATACAAAAATGCATTCCAAATTTGGACTCGGTGTCTAATTTAATTCCAAAAATATAACGTTTTTTGTAAAAATCACAAAATGGAGGACAGACAGACAACTAAACATTTTAAGACATATGTTCGTAACTTTTTACTTACTTTGACAAAAATGGCCAGATTCAGAAGTTTTGGAACGTACTTTTGAAACACTCTTTATATAACTTAGGAATTAACTTTGTCTATGAAACCCCATTTACAGTAATGTTTTTCTTGTACAAATACGGCAAAGCTTGGTAGGAAAGGTTTACGTTTTTTCCTTAAGGACACAAGGATTTATAATAATTGCTCATTTCTATCTCTCTGAGTTACTTTGAGCTGTCGATAGCAGCACTGAAGTCTAATAAAGCTCTAGTTACGAGATTAACTTTGTTCTCAATTTGGAACTTTTTTTAATTTTGTCTCTAAAACGCATAAAGATTATTTACAGAAATTTACAATCGTTTATTTTGTTTATTCTTGGAACAAACGAATTCGTTATATAATGAAGTAATTCTATAATTATTCTCGATTTTTAAATTAGTTTATTTATTTTTGTATGAAAATTAAATGTTTACTTATCAGTCAATGACATATAGTTCTGATTTGAATTTATTTAAAAAAAATAAAAATCTTATTTCTTTAAGTGCCAAATGAATGTATTAATATTTTCTTAAATTAATAATAATAATAATAAATATAACAAAGATTATATATTAGAAACATTTACTACAAGGGCACATTACCTTGATAAATAAGTTCTTGCATATATGTTCACTAGAAAGTAGGAAAAAAAAACCGAAAATTAAAAAGCTTTACGACCATTTCTCATTAAAATTACAATGCATTCATTTTTTTTTTTTTTTTTTTCGAAAATGACCAATGTGTCCGTAAAAATGAATTTTTGTTGTTGAAAATTTGACTACAGATTTTTGGTGTAAAGACACATACTTACTCCAATTTTCTTGAGGATCTGATGATTCTTAAACTGTTTGTTGCATTATTAAGGAAAACAAATCTTAAATCCAGAAATTTGAATTTTTTGAGGTTAGGAAAGTAGTCTTAATGTTACTATACCCTACTTTTTTTTCGATATAACCTTCATTTCCGAGTATTTAAATTTTTTAAATTTATCTACGACCAATAGAGCCGGAGATATTTAAAAAATAGTGTAGCGATTTAATGAAAATTCATGAAAAAAATTAACATTCCAATTATGACTTTTATATTCTACTGCTAATTTTAATTTCCTCTACTAATGGTATAAATTACCCTGAAAACTTTGAAATAAAATTAAAATTTGTTCATTTTTAGTATATTCTCTATTTAAAACTTAATTACGTCTCACACAGTTTTATGGAGATGCTGGGACAAAAATATTTCTCAGCTAAAAGTCGAGATAAAGTAGATATCACACTTTTACTCTACTCTGTTTTTAATCACATTAAGCACAATATAAAATATACATGTGATATTTATGAGCATGTTTACTCAACAAACCAAGGGTAAGATTACATGCTATAAAAATATGACAACAGAACTTTTGTAATAAAAATTTGCCCAATAAAAAGTTACAAAATGAAAATAATGTGTGTTATACTTGGCAAGTATTTATTTTAGTAGAAGTTGAGATAGAATTGAATAACAAAAACATTAAAAGTTGGTTTTGCAAACGATATTTAGTCTTAGAACAGAGGATATGTTGTACGTATTAAAGTTGCGCCATTTTTAGAATTGTTTTTGTGCTTAATGACTTTTCTTTATCTACGAATATAATAATGAAGAAGAGGGAATGGCGAAACACACGGAAAACCGCAGCGCCAACAACCGGGTTCGAACCTGTGTAACTTTTGCCGGTTGATAAGACCAAACTGCAGCGAAGCTAATACGCAACTCTAACGGACACAATGCTCCTTCAACTTCAGTACTGTGTTTCATAATGTTAAAATAATTGTATATATATATATATATATATATATATATATATATATATATAATAAATCAATTTTATTTGTTTGCAAGAAAGGTAGCTTTAACACTTAAATAAACTATTTGTATTGTACTTATAATAACAAATTAAGACTTAGGCCTATATTGATGCGATTTTTTATTAAATATACCTTGTGTCTATTTTAACGCTGCCACTAATCTGATCCTTGAAACTACAAGATTTACATCAAACTTTAAATGGGGAACTTCCATTATTAGTATCCATTAAAATAATTAAATAGGAATTTCAAAATTCGTCCATAATTTTGTAATATAGGAGACAACTTTATAATTCTTTTGGAACTCCCTATATTTTAGGATTTATCCCTAAAATGTTTTCGGATTCTACAAAACATTTTAAGACTTTGTTATTCTTGACATACTTTAAGTAAAACCAACCGTTTAGGAGCTAGAGCTTTTAAACGATTGAAAAATTGAATGTTTTGCTTCCGTTTAAACACTATTTTATAATGATTTAAAATTGATTTTACCAGTTAATGGCATTGATGTGAAGTCAACAAGTGGTCAGACATTTGTACACCAATAAAAAAATTTTATTGCTTTACTTGTCGACTTCACAATGATGACAATTAATTATAAAATACAGAGAGTTTCATAAGAAATTATAAAGTTGGCCGCGATATTGGAAAATTCCAATTTCACATTTTTAGTGGTCACTAAAAGTAACAATTGAAGTCCCCCCATTTAATTGATGGTGTAAATCTTGTGGTTTCAGAGATCTCAATGGTGGCATAGTTAAAATGAACACCCAGTATGCCTGGACAATGCATACTGTAAACATTGGCGTGTATGTGTGTGTGTTGGGGTGTGTGTGTGTGTGTGTGTGTGTGTGTGTGTGTGTGTTTGTGTGTACGTCCGCGTGCGTGGACAGAAGAATATATCATTATTCTTAGTTGTTATTTTAATTATAAATTTTTTAACGTCTTTAATAATAATAATAATAGTTATTATAATTTTTTTAATTTCTCTCAAAAAGCTTTGTATCTTTGTATGCTAATTACAACTGAAGATGGCGACTTAGTATTGAAACGTCGTATTTTTGATCTAGATCTATTATAATAATTTAATAATTTCGTCTAATATTGATGACAAATAACATATATTTTTAGTTTAATTACAATCAATTATCATTATACTCTTTTCCAATTTAAAGATAGTTAGAATTGTTAAATTCTGAAAATTAATTTAAAAAAACTAATCTTTCATTATAATGATATTCTAGAGTAACCGGATATGCTTGAATAACTGTTGTTATTTTTGACTTACCGCCAGAAATCCTTGGATAATTCTATTTTAGTTTATATTGTCATATATTTATTCACTACACGTGTTTCGGACATTATCGTCCATCGTCGGGTGATAACACTTTAAATCACGATACAAAGAACATATTCAAGCGCTAAAACACCCTGAAAAATCTAAGTTTGCGGAACATTTGATAGATAATGATCATAAATATGACAACATGGAAATTAACATGCAAGTACTACAAAATTGTAAAAAGGGCAACTATATGAACCGCTTGGAAGAATACCTAATTTATCGTAGCGAATTGCAGAACCCTGATGGATTGTTGAATGACAAAAAAAGGTTTGAAGCAACCCCCACCTTCGAGCTGATAAACAGATTAACTACCATACGCACATGTCCAATGCATAGTATACTATGTAGTGCCGGCGCGGTGACATTAAAATATTGTGTTTCTCGTGCGTGAATGTTATGTGTTACTTGTATTTTTGTGTTGAATATTTTAACTAAGTGTTATCACCCGACGATGGACGATAATGTCCGAAACACGTGTAGTGAATAAATATATGACAATATAAACTGAAATAGAATTATCCTAGGATTGCTGGCGCTAAGTCAAAAATAACAACAGTTAATCTTTCATTTTCGGAATACCAGCAATGATATCATAAATACATTTTTCGTCATACTGCTTCAAAAACAGCTGTTTTCAATACATGCATTGAGATGCTAAAGTTATTTTTTTTAGTCCTAGGACCTAAAAACATCAGCTGAGGTCGAGGTCATCAGCTGTTACTTCGTTTATACGAATTAATTAACGATTGTATAGCATATATAAATACAACCGATACTCTCGATTGTAAATAACCGTTGAAACAGCTGTTTACCATCGATTTGAAGGTAAATATGTTAAAAAAAAATATATATATATATTTGAATTTTTTAAAATTTTTTATATTGTTTGCAGTATAACGAAAAAATATAGTTCATCACTTGGACCAAAAGAAGCTTTTCGATCCTCGCTCATTTTCCGGCCTCGGCTCCGATTCGGCCGTTAAACTTGAGCTTGAATTGAAAAGCTTCACTTTTGGTCCTAGTGATGAAATATACTATTATTTTAACTGGACATTGTTTCAGGTACAGTAAAATCATAAACAAATTTCAAATTTTTAAATAGTTTCAACTTGTATTGTAAAGACAAATATTGGAAACTCTGAATATCAATTAACTGATTGACAAGCTTTAGGCGGTTTAGACATCCCTCAATCCAGGGCTTGTTTACAACAGGGAAAATCAAGTTCCCCACAATGGTGGATTAACACGTAACTTTGTAATAATTGTTATTGTGTTGGTAATCCTGGCGTGAATGTAGGTTACATATAATTCTATATTGTTCCTTGTATTGTTTACCTCACAGGTTGTACAGTGTGTAAACATTAATATAGTAGATTATAACACACTATAGTGGATTATGGATTATCTATTATAATAGAGTTATTAAGGTCTCTTTCCTTTCAACATCTGCGATTAAGAATTAATTGTCTCCAGATCCTTCTGTAATACTAACCTAGTTTCACAGACAGTTTGTAAAATTCCATCTGTACTCGCATTTTAATAATTTGTTAAGCATCAACTATATGTGAGCAAATGTACGTTTTGTTTTAATTTGTGTTGTGCAATTAATAAATCTAACAAAACAACATTATGATCAAAAGTTTAATTAGACATTGGCCAACATTTGAGTATGGAGATACTAATACAGGACGTTTCGAAAGTATAAATCAACTCTCTTTTTCAGGAGTAAAACTCGAATATAAAAGAGAAAACACCAATTTTGCCTAGAAGCCCAGGGCAATGTTAGAAACTAAAACTAAATCTATAACCTTAAAAAAGAACTCAAGCCTAAAACTAGGTCTGAGCAGTCAAAGGTAAGACTAAATACTCAAATTGAAGACTCATATGTAAAGATATCGAACAATCCTATCATATATAAATGTGAGGCCATTATGGTTTCTGTTAATAAAAATGGAATTAAAAATAGGAAATAGAATTATTTTACTATTTTTACATAGATTGGAAACATACTCTGAATTAAAGTAGTGTATTTGAGAACACATATATATTTTATGAACAATATATTTAGCCATAAATTTTAATTTTGATCATAATGTAAGGTAAATTCTATCATGTAAGTGAGAAATGAATTTTTAGTTAGAAATTTGGAATTTAAAAGTTTGAATTTATAAATTCGATGAAACAAATTGAGAATGGGAAATAATTGATTGCTTCGCTATAAATATTGTGATGCATATTCACCATGATAATACGGCCTCTTTATATTTGATATTGTTTTTATAGGAAACAAGAGAAATATAAATTTGTACAAAGTGTCGTTTGTTTAGTGGAAATCGCAATACACATTGAAATCGTTAAATTGAAATCAAAATGTTTTGTTAAATAAATTGGATGTGGTATTTTACCGAGTACATAAAACTACCATATTTTTTATTCTACCTCTGTATAAATATTTGTAACAAAACATATGGCAATAAATAGTTTAACAGTATATTTTCCTCTCATATTTTTTTATATTTTAATCAGTTTTCTTGAAATTAGGTTCATTTTAAGCTTCTGACATTGTAACCTTATTCAATGTCTTTACTTACATTATTTATATTCATTTATGGATATGTAAAAAAATGGTAGTAAATTCAATATTTTTAAAATTGTTGATGACATTGTAACCTTATTTAATGTATACACTTTCATTCTTTATATTTATTTATGGATATGTAAAAAAATTGTAGTAAGTTCAATATTTTAAAAATCGTTAACTATATTCATTGGTTATAAAATTAATTTATCTGTAAACTATTCTGAGTTAAATTTTTAAACTGTTAGATACCTATAACAGTTTTTATATTTAAATATTTCTACTGAGTTTTCCTCAACTATAACTATACACAACAATTTTAATAAAACGTTTTGACGTTTTAAACATTAATTATCACAATTTACTGAGCCCAAAACAGGTTGTCGTACATACTCATTTCGTGAAATTTAATATATAGTGCCGACATAAAAATCATGGTTGGCGTTTTGAATAAATTCATTTACAAATGTAAAAACATGAAACCTGAATAAAATGAATTAACAGAATAAACAGTTTTTTCTTCTTTATCTGAATTCTACGTGGGGTCCGTGGGCAGCTGTGAAACTGTCCAAGCTCTTCACACATTCGGCTAGAACAACGGGAGTTATTAATTTATTGCCAATGCTTCTTAAATTCGTTGCCTCAATGTACCATGTTCCAAATCCTTTTACTCTAGACATTTTATTTAACATACCTCCTTAATTACAATTCCACTGGTGTCAAGTGAGTAGCGTGATGGGTAATCTTACATCCACCTGTTCCAGTCCTTTTAAGAATTATTTCATCAAGTGTGGTGTAAATAGGTTGATGGGGGAGGGATTAACTAATTTAATATGTGAGGTTAGGTTTGATAGTGTTAGTTATGGAAAACGTGGTTGCTTATACCCTAAGAAGTCTTAATTCTCTTAATCCCTTCAGACCAAACACTACCCCATAAACCAGGTTTTAATGAGTTAATTATAATAAATTAATTTAGAGGACATTTTAATTCAAGTAACTGGACATAACACAAACTTTAATATGATTGGTTTAAAGTTCTGTGGACTATTTCGACACACTTCCCGAAATATATCTACCGCCTTCCGACATATGTTACCTCCTTTTCTGAGATCCTCGGGGTACTTTTTTCCGAAACATCCTGAAATAGTAGTTTAGAAATATTTTAATCCTGTATAGTGCTGATATGCAGTTACAATGTTTTATTAGTGAGCCATAAAAACTTGAACACCCCCTCGTGCTTTATGGAAACTCTTTATATGCGTCTAATAACAGGGAGTTTCGAAATGATAATCTCACACATATTTGTTTTCGCCATTCCGACTACTGATTAATAATTAGATATATTAATGAGACTTACCGTCACAGTAGTCTATATTTGTAGGTAGTTATATCACTACGGCCGTTTCGGCTATTCAGCCATTTTTGAGTGTTTCATGCTGGGTTTCTCGTTGTCTTAGTTTAAAAATCACAATCACAAACACACGACAAATACAAACACACAAGTTCTTTAAACATTTAATATACGATGCAGTAGGCCCACTGTCACAACGCGTAAATGGCTGAATAGCCGAAACGGCCGTAGTGATATAACTACCTACAAGTATAGACTATAAGACGGTAAGTCTCATAAATGTATCTAATTGATAATCTCACAGTTGAGATGCCTACTTAATGTGTTAACTCTAATTTTCTAAGACATGGAATTTGGTGACATAAAAAATAATCTACTGGAGATATTCGGTCAAATAATAAAACTTAAAATGTAACATAAAAACTTAATGTTTTTGCCGATCTAATAAATCCGACTATATTATACATCTATTCCAATTTAAAACTTTCTTTGAATACTGAGAGCAATATTTTGTTGATTTAACAAAACATCAGGCAGAATATTGAAATATTTTGAATAATACATGTTGTCTTGTATAAGTGTAACCGAAATTAAAAACTTTTAATTTTATTTATGCTTATTAAAACAAAACGAATATATAGAATATTAGACAAATTAAGTGTAATCACCTATTTTATTTTTATGATTTTTATCTCCAAAAATAAATTATAAAATATTTCATTATAGGCTAAATATAAAAGGAACTGTAACTAATTTTGCCAACGATTTATTTAAAAACACAAATTATGTATATTACACAGTAAATTTGTTAATACAACTGTTACTAATGAAGTTTATTATTATTTAAATGCGATATTGAACTCTTCCTGTAAAATGTTACATTTTAAAAGCAAAAGATTTTTATTTGATTTGAAAACTCACAGTTCAGTTGACAAAAACGTAATTTGAATCTCTTGGAGCGTCGTGTAAAAATCAATCCTGTGGAATTACGTTATTTGAATCACATATGAACTCGTATTAAATATAAATCATGTCGCATACAATTTCATCAGGTAACAAAGATCGATTCTAAAATTACAAATTTCTTGATTTCAAAGTTCGATGAATGGAACACAATGATTCTAAATATTATGTTGAGTTATCATTCAACTAATTCTTGTATGTTTATACGTAATTTTGTATTATACGCATAAAATTAACGATTCTAAAATTTTTTATATTTCAAAATTATATTTTAAGAAATGAATTGTATTTTAATTTTCTCTCTCTATCTCTCTCCCTCCCTCTCTCTCTCTCTCTCTCTCTCTCTCTCTCTCTCTCTCTCTCTCTCTCTCTCTCTCTCTCTCTCTCTCTCTCTCTCTCTCTCTCTCTCTCTCTCTCTCTCTCTCTCTCTCTCTCTCTCTCTCTCTCTCTCTCTCTCTCTCTCTCTCTCTCTCTCTCTCTCTCTCTCTCTCTCTCTCTCTCTCTATATATATATATATGTAAATATATATAGTTCTTTATATTAAGAACAAAGAACATGTTTATATATACAATAAATATTATCTAATTATATGATAACACGTTTTTGTTTATCTCGATTTTCAGATTTACATTA
This sequence comes from Aphrophora alni, assembly GCA_963513935.1. Classification (NCBI taxonomy): domain Eukaryota; kingdom Metazoa; phylum Arthropoda; class Insecta; order Hemiptera; family Aphrophoridae; genus Aphrophora; species Aphrophora alni. Next base: position 120,972,768 of record OY740770.1, read on the forward strand.
TGACGAAGTTTTGGTGATAATTATATAAATGTTGTTAACCAAATTTGAAACACCTTTGCTTTAAAGTATTCTCTATCTATGTCAGTTCACCGAATAGTTACCCAAATAACCGTCCTCGATTTAGAATTTAAAATATACTTTTATAGTTTTAAAAATTACTTTCTATAGAAAATTAAAGAAACGGAAATGCTTTAAAGAAATTTGAAGGTTAAGTTGATTATATTTAGTTAGATAAAATACCTTTATTTTGTTAATTTTAAAGTGATAAAACAGTGCGGTAACAATTTTTAAAGTAACCAATTATGTATGTTTTATGTTTCAGAACTCTTGTCGGATATTTAGGGCATTGTGCTTGGGTTTGATATCAACAGAGAATGTGCGTTCATTTGTTTGAAACAAGCTTAGTTGTCTCTTTGTCCTCAATTTTGTATATTGTATGAAAAAGATTATATTTATGAAAATAAATTGGATGTAAAGTCCAAATTTGATGTATATACTTTGAATGTGACCTTTTATCAATGTACTAAAAACCACGACTTTGTTTCGCATTTTTCAAATTTGGCGTCCGAAAAAGTTTTTATAGAATCGTAAACTTTATGGAAAATTTACAAGAGATAAAAAAGTTTCTCTTTTGAATGACAAAGAGAATGTAACTTGAAAGATTATTGAGATATTGTCAAAAAACTTTAAAAAAATATTTCTTACCAATATTCTACAATACTCAAAATTAGCCTTAAACGAAATTATTTTGGAATGAAGATATTTTTAATAGTAAATCCATTGCTTAGTTTTCATTCAAGAAACAACTGATAATTATTTGTAAATTACAATGGAAGGAAACCACAAGCGTGAATGATAGAAAGAGTAACTTTCACAATAAATTAAGCACGGGATTTTATTATTACTATTATAAACATCTTAATTCAACAATATTTTGGCTTTAGGATAATTTTGAGTATTGTAAAAAATTACCAAGAAATTATGTTTTCAGTTTTTGACAATAACTTGGTTATCCTTCAAGCTACAGCAAAAATTCAAAAACCATCCTGTTTGTCATTTACAAGGGAAAGTCTTTTGTCTGTAAATTATTTATAAACTTAACAGTTTTCGTGATAATCATTGTTAAATAATTTAAATCGTCTCCATTTTGAAAAAATACAAAGTGTTTTTGGGTACATTGATAAAAGGTTACACGAAAAGAATGCATTCCAAATATAGACTTAATTTATTTCCAAAAATATAATGGTTTTTTCTACAATATAAAAATGTTGGACAGATAGATAATAAAGATTTTTTCCAAAAAATAATGCTCGCTCTGTGTACACCAAAAACGATTCTTTAAAGTATCCGACATGAGTTCCGAAACACTCTGTATATATTCTGGTCATTACGGATAACTCGATAATTGAAATTAGATAATATAGTTTTATATTAGCAGCTTCAAGACTATACATAGAATATTAAATTATACCTCACAATACTTAGAGAATCAAAGTATTTTATATAACATAGTGGGTTCTGTAATGTTACACGCGAGACGGAGTGGGGCGCGCCGCCATTTGTGATCGTTTCCCCGCCTCTAGTCCTGTACAACGTTTGACTCGGTGAAGCTACGACTCTTGTTCTGGTCTCAATCGACATTTATATTCTCAGTCTTCAGTTTAGTGTGTAAAATATTAGTTTTTAGTTGTTCTGGTAAAGTTGTGCTGAGTTGATGTTTAAAAAAAAAATGTAAACAAAGTTGTAAAACTAAGTTGATATACAGAAATCCATACGTTTTGAAAGAGCATCTCAGCATCAATCCGGTGATCCTTCTCAAGCCTTTATGAGACAGTAAAGCGATGTCGGGATCGATAGAAGGCCTCTGCGCTTTAAGGACGACGCCGATACATCTACCCTGAAAGTAGATAATGAAATCGCTTCTACGTTAACACCATAATGTATGACCATCGATTTTGTGCGATCAAATACCATAGAGAAACATTGGGTGGTAGGAAGTTTGCATTTATAAATACGTTTATAATCAATCTGTTTCGCCATACGTATATGATCGTCTATTGTTGAACACAATAATTAATTTTATCTGTTTGTGCTTGCAACACCCGATTTTTTCTAGTATAATAGTTACTCTATACTAAGTATAACGAACAAAACTAATTGAAAAAGTGATATATTTCTTATTGACTGTAATCATTGGATGCTTATCATACCACCATACGAAATATATTTATATTTAACTAAAACTTTGATTACAAAGTTCTTCCAACAACGTTTTGACCCGAAATAAACTTTTTCAGACGGCGAGATCTCTATTTCTAAGATTTATTACAAAGTTTTAAAGTCAAACAGACAAGTTTTGTTGACAGTTTGTCCTAAGGGGAAAGAAAGCCCGTATAGGTTATTCTCAGGAGATTTAGAATTTATAGGAATAAGTTTATTTGAGAGTAAATAAGTTAAAAGATAGGATTACGGCTTTCTCTAGTCATTATGAAATTTGACGATTAAAACCAAACACCCAATACCACAATTCAATAAACAAGATTTATTTCCTAATGTACATTTAGGTAAAATTGTTACCATTTTCAGAGCTTGAGTAGAAACACTAATACTCAACTTCTGAAGATGGTAACTATGTTACTGAAATGTATATAAGGAAATAAATCTTGTTTTATTGAGTTGTGGTGTTGGGTGTTTCATTTTAAATATTTAAGTTCGCCACAGTGTGCTCAAAAGTGTAGTATGAAATTTGATGTTTTATATGTAGATCTAAAATCTAATTAACCTAAAGTGTTTGTGTTATGTGTAAGTAAATGTGCCATTATGGTAAACTTCCGATTAAACCATACCAATAATTATGCATTCATGTACTTGTTTAAAGACAAGCATTAAACCTACTATACACATGTAAGACGTTAACAAGTGTTTCGCGTCATTCTAAATAGCCTAAAGTTAACATGTAAGTAATACATTAATACTGAACTAATCTTCTAATAATACAATTTGTATTTTATATTAAAAAAGAATTTTATATAGGTCCTAATTCATTATTTAAAACTACATTTCGGGATTTGTTAATATAAAAAGTTTCCCAGCATTTACTGTATTTAGTTTAGTAACATTTTTCAACAAGTTTTATACTTTAAAGTAATGTTTCTCGTCTAAACAATATTTGTTCAAAGCTAATTTATCAAGCCTATTAACAAGATAGTTTTATTATTGTATTTCTATTTTTTTAGTGTTTTATGTTGATTTGAATTGGTTTGTCATAGAAGCCAAATCCTAGTTTTCTAAATGTAATTTGTGTGTGTATATGTAGGTTAGACTGGTCGGTCACATTGTTTCTCTCCCATCGAGCTATATTGTTAGAAATGTATAGAGTATTTCATCCCAAACAGGTTTTAACCTCGGGATGAAGTGACCCTTTGCTATTTTCTTGTAATACAGCAGGAAGTATTTTTTTGTTATTATTATTAATATTATTGTTTATTATGTTATTATGAATATTATTTTATATGTATTACATTTTATAATGTGAACAGTTGTCTATTTTATTATTAAGCATATAAGATTCTCAAATTTTTCCTGTTAAAATTATGTATAAAAGGGGGTCAAATAAATAAATTTTCATTTTCATTTAAAGTGGGTTTAAAGTATAATTTAAAGTGTTTTTTCTTGAGATTTCTTTTTGTTTGGTTTGGATATTTCCTAGGACATATTTCACAATTTATACAATAATTTTCTGATAACTTTTTCTTGGATTTTATTTTAAGGGTTTTCTTATTACCAAGATTATTATGTGTTATTATTATGTAGCTGACAAAAATACATTTTAATTTGCATATTTAGCTAGTGATTTCTTTATAATATTTGACATTGGTTGAGCAAAAGCTTTTGTAACCCGTAGTTGTAGAGATTTGTTGCTTACAAAAGTACATCTCGATTCATAGACTTTCTTAAATTTTGCTTTCTTTACTATGGTATGTAATTTTCTTTTCGACAACCATTAAATATCGCTGAACCATAAATATACTAAAGTTCTTTTTCGTATGTTTCTTACTCGACAGGGTTGTTGATTAACCGGTGAACCTTAGAATTAAAAGTGGCTCTTTTATGTTCAGGTGAATGGTGTGAGTCCATAGTGACATATCTGTCTATGTGTGTAGGCTTCCTATAAACACTAAACGATAAACTATTATTTTACCTAAACACAAAAATGGAAGGTTATTTTCTTTTTCAGTTTCTGTCGTAATTTTTGTGGATGGGTAAAATCCATTGATTCTATTACAAAATTCTTCCAGATTTTGGTTTTGATCAAAAACTGCAAAAATGTCATCCACAAAAGCAGAAACTATTTCATTGAATTTTTAGCGTTTATTTCAAACTACCTCATATAAAAGTTAGCTATGAAACTAGACAAGTGTTTCCCATAGCAGTACCTTCATCTTTGGAATAAAACTGTAAACTGTTTTGATCATGCACAATTTTAAAAGTAGAAGATATCGTTAACTCCACTATAACTTGAACTGTTTCAAATTAGCCAGTTTTTTATCATAATTATAGTTTTTGTCATTGGACACTAGGATAAAAGGATACAACATCAAACGTATCTAAGTATTCAAAGTCTTGCACTGTTTAACAGTTCTTTACGGAAGAAGGAGGAGTCAGTTGTTGGAGGCATTGAACAAACCATTTCATAACAAGATAGTTTGGTGAGTTAATTCCTAACACTATGAGCAGCATTTTCTTTACTTCTTTATGAATATTGGCAAACATATCATACAAAGTTCATTTTTTTGGTGTCAAGTCACTATTAGAATATAATATGTATTAATATAATTAACTATTACCTTATTTGGTTCCGACTTGCAATTCTTTTGTCTTGGACAGGTTTTAGAGTCGAGTTCATAACACATTTTTGTATTATGTTACGTGTAATTGTATAAATGTTTTAATGACCTCTATCGAACGATTACTGAAGATGGAACACGATTCTGAAACACGTCCTAAATAAGACAATAGAAGTCACAAAGACGGAACCAAATATGGTAATAGTTTCTTATATTATAAATAATATAACCTCAATAAGGATCAATTTTAAACGCCGAGTTGACTAGTAAGATTCACTAAACTTACAATATTTCAAAGTTTCACTAGCGTTATTGATAAATTTTATAATTTTTTTTTCACAGATAGGATATGGCTTCTCAGTAAGCATTTCTTCGATAATATTTGTATACTATCCATAATATCAATTGCATTACTCTTGTCAGTTTTTAGGTACACTTCTTTTTCCTTTGGTTCTTTTATAATTCTTTCAGAATTTTTATTTGGTGTTGGTTTTGCTTTGTAAATAATTTCTCTCTTTTTTCCAATTTCTTCTTTATGTCACTTCGCACTCTTCATTTACGTTGAATTTTTTCAATGCAGTTCGAAAATAGTAAAATTTCTCGATTATAGAAAAACATTTTTTATGTTAAAATTTAGGCTTTCACTCAATACATTTAATTTATCTTGATTAAAAATCTCATTTCTCCAATTATTATGTACAAACTTTAGTCTAGCAAATAAAATTTCATAAGTTATCACATATTTTCAAATTAATAATTTCAGAAGTTTGAACAATGTCTTTGTGATTACCGAAAGTTCAAAGAGACTTGCCTTACAAAACTGAGCTCATTTCCTTCCACGAAAACATAGAAACAAGAAAGCAGATTACACATCTTATCAATACTTTTAAACTATTAACACTTTTAAAGTAACTTTTATACCATGGAAACATTTAAAGAAAACAAAATTACCTGGAGTTTAAAATACCGCTTTTTTGATGTAGATATATATAAATCATATAATTAATACATTGATAATAATTTTAATTAAGAATAAAACAATTAGGGTTATTTATAACCACTAATTCATTATCAATATCATGAAGTCATCTTTCTTAGATCTACGAAACCGGTAGTCTGTGATAAAATCGTTTGAAGAACGACTAATATACTAATATTTTAATTATAGACAATCCTGGTGGCTATTTACTAAAATACATTACCAGTTGTTATGATTGGATTGGTTTTATTTGCTACTGTGCTTAATAAAAACATAATTTATAACCGTTATTTTATTACCTGCACAAGAGTGAGTAAAATTAGTTTAGGGAAAATGGTAATAAATGGTTTATTAAAGGTGAAATAAAACGGATATATCCCATTTCGTTGTTATATAGCTGTATTGTAAAACCTAAATACAAAAATTTAAGGTGTAAAAGTATATTGCCTCTAAAATGTCCATGGATTTTATAACATTGAACGTTAGTATTATCATGCAAATGGTTTTCCAATACTCTTCGAAACACAGGTTTCGGAGAGAGAATATATATATTTTGTCATTTATATGTTTAGTTCACACCTCAGTAGAATACAAATTAAAAAAACGTCGTTTAAGCAGCATGATAAAAGTGACAGACAGCGAGTTTAGAAATATACTGCAAGTTTTAATTAGAATATTGTGAATATAATATTCACATTATAGGACTTAATGTTCGTAATTTGTGTGTTCCACCTTCACAGGTAAATAACCTAGATGGTTATTATTTCAATCCTATGCATATGTAAAATGTGGTATTGTATTTTGTATTTTATAATGGAAGAAATAATAAAGATTTTTCATTTCAAAAAAAAAAAAAGTTAAATATATATTATTTGAATAACAGTTATGTATTATTGAAAAAGTATGTTTTAAAAATAATAAAACAACTTACATAAAAAACACACCAAAATTGTGTACATTCTTCAAATAACTATAATATTATTTACTAAATAATTACAAACGAAAATATATTTATGGAAATTACAATTTGTGTAACAACAAAATAGAATTTGTAATAGAGACGAAAATAAATAAACTATTAAATTGCAATGTTTTAACCCCATAACAGCTGTCTCTATTTGAGAAGTTTATTTCATATTTAATGACAGCTGTTTCGGTACTAGTATCATCATCAGATGATATTAACACACACTTAACTGTAATATAGAGAAATAAATAAACAAACTTATGCGTTCTATGAATTTATTATTGAATTCATCCAAGTCTTATTGAGTCTCCAATTGTCAGAGGCACAGTTATGTGATAAAGGTTCCACTGGCATTGTTTCTAGACAAATTACAATACATCAAAGTGGTAATAAACTCTTTGATGGAGAATTATTAAATATATGTACTGTATGTTTTATAAATATTTAACTTTTAATATAAGTTATTTCAATCCCTTCTATTGTAAGGAGCACTGAAACAAAACGTAATTTTTAACATAATATAGTTGTACCTAAAATAACAATAGAGTTGTACAATCCTATCGGTCGGAGCAGCTTTCTTTCTAAAACTTCAGGTGTTTTTGGCAAAATATTTGTCTTTTCATGTTTATTATAATTAGAGGTGGTATAATGTTATCTTCTGCTGATACAGGAGTGGCAAAAATATTATCCTTTGACGTTAAAACAATTCATGAAATCTTCTGTTTCTTGCAATAAGTACAACACTAAAGAAGAAAATTTACAGAATTGAACTATTCAAGCATCAATGATTCTTGCATTACCAGTAAAGTATATTCTAGGCTATTATGAGAACCGAAAAATAAATATAAAGTAAGACTGTTTCCTCTGATACCTAAATAAGGAAACCTTAAAAAGGAAGCTGTTTTCAAGCTTCAAACCAACCCTTCGGGAAAAAAATCACACCAAGGCTATTCCAATTGGGAAATAATTAGATGCGATGGGATATGTGAGTAAATATAACAACATACACAGAATAACCATGTTTTGAGAAATTCTATAAATTGAATTAATATAAATTACTACAACAGATCTATTGTAAGGCAATTAAAATGATGATTAAATAATTATACATGAATAATCGTTGAAATTAAATGAAAAAAGTAAAAGAGAATAGAATACTGTTATACTTATTGATTATATTTAGTAAATGGCATGTCAATATAATACCGGCTCGCTATTACAACTTGCACACTACAACTGTAGATTGATACAATTGTGTGATTATTCAAAATATTGATTTGCGTTTTGGTTTATTGGATAGAATGGGAATGATTCTTTGTTAAATGCACCATATTAAAAAAAAAACATGTAATGACAACTAAGTGTACATTAATTAATTGATTTACCACAATTGATTTAAAATCTAGAAAATATAAATTAAATTACGTTTTCAATTAAAGAGACGCCAACTTCCTTTGTTATGCATTGCTTTCGCAATTACTAATAATAAGCATATGACCAAACCTTTGATAAAAGAGGTTTTACCATTATCGGCGTGTTTTCAGTAATGGCTAATTAAATGGAAGATTAATTGTTTATTCCTCTCTCATACCATGAAAAGACATCACAAATACAGGCACTCATTAAAAACTGCTATACTGTTCCATTTAATTATTGATACTAATAACATTTATTATGTGTAATAAAAAGTCATTTAAGTATTAAATATATGCCTATTAAATCTTCTTAAACGTATTATATTAATTAATACTCATTTGAAATATTATATAACGAGTTTCTAGTTAGAAATCTATACGTAAAACTATTTCCAAACGTTTTATAAGAAACCTGTAGTTGGATTTAAATTGAAAGTGGAAGTTTTTGCTAACTGAAATTTCTCTCTGTATCCACAATGCCTCACGCTTTTATACACTTTATCATCCTTCAATACACACAATCGTAACCAATCACGTGACAGTCAATATTTTACCTGCACTTGACCGAAGCACATCATTCATCGTTAGTTCTCTTCTCTGCGAAGGGGTTCCGCAGAAGTACCTGCGAAGAGGTAAAAAAGAGTGTCAAAAACATGTTTTTGTGCAATCATTTTCAAACAGTACAACTGTGATTAAGAACTCATACCTAAATAAGTGACTATTTTATAATTGCATTGAATACATTATTATATTTATAAACACATACTTGATTCATGTATTATAAATTTAAGTTGAATTTTAGGCAACCACTGCTTTAAAAATGTTTCAAATAATGTTTAATAACGGGAAAGTGTAGTGTTTTCAAATGTATTATTTAGTTATATGAACAAGTAATACACAAATTTACTTAAAATAAGTTTAATATTATTTATATTACTGTTCGTAGAAATGACAAATAACATGTAAAAAACATCTTCTCTCAAGCATATATTTCATGATATTCTGACAATTTTGATAGCATTAATTTGACTTTAAATAATAAAATAAGAGAAAAAGAAAATTATATTATATCTTATAAGTTAGGAATTATAATCAGATTCTCACAAATATGTTTATATCTGTTCTAGTTTCCCAATTTATCTTTTACGTTTCTGTGTTAACATGTTTCTCTTTGTCTGTGCATGAAATCAAATATCTGCTCTTATCGATTAGAGTTATTTTCATTAAAATATGAATATTTATATAATAATATGAATATTTTGATGAACATTTGAATATTTTAATAAACATGAATATTTTGATTCAATAATTTCTGAACCTAAATTTTGACATTGACTTCTATCAGATCTTAGATTACAAATTTTGATATTCCCACTTCTAATTTATATACATAAATTAGAAATACATACATACATCAATTTATGTATTAGCAATACATAAATTGATGGTCTTTTTTGAATAACCGGTTTCAAAATTTAATAAAAGCATAAACGTTATATTTATTTATTATTATATTTTTATAGCATACTGTGTACAGTATTTTAAATTCAGACTCATTATTATTGTTATTGTTATAAGCTTATAACGTCATTATAAAAACGTAAATTAAAATATATTTCCAACTATCATATAATCGTGATGATATGTAATATATTCTAGTTATGAACTATTCAAAGTGATGGTAAAAAGTTATGTACAACAAGTTATGGTAAAAAGGGACTCGGAAAAACAAAAAATAACAAATGTAACAAGCTTTGTTAATCTTTCTCTCCCGAGGCTCTCTATCCCTACAATAAAATCCCCATCTAAGTCATTACTATTGTTTTTATGGCCTTCATAAAACACTGGTAGAATCAATATGTAATATTATTCTAGTTTATAGTTCAGTGGTCTTAAAACTTAATGCGAATAGTTGTGCGCTTTCAGAAATTATGTACTAATAATTAAATGTATGCAATATTATTACTTGAAAAATGTATTCAAAGTGTTAAAAACTAATTTTCTAGTAATTTAAGTATATTAAAATACACATAAAAACACCACCAATTTATATTTGCGTACAGTATATCAAACACATAACACAATTCTCACAAAAAATACGCCTAAGTATCAGATGCGTTTCAACGACAAGGTCGTCCTCTTCAGTGATACACGAGCTACACCAGTCAAACTATAACTGAATCTAACTATACTATAACTAAAACTGTTATAGTTTGATTGGTGTAGCTCGTGTATCACTGAAGAGGACGACTTTGTCGTTGAAACGCGTTTAATACTTAGGCGTATTTTTTGTGAGAATTGTGTTCTGTGTGTTTGTTCTACTGTATAATTATTCTCACAAGCCAAGCTCAACATTTAATATTTATATTTGCGTTATTTAGAAAAAAAAATTAAAATAATATTTGTAAATGATATAGAAAAATTTAAATCAATTTTCGTTAGTTCTATTTTTAAAATTATTACTTAATGATGAAATACTTGTATTCATATTATTGTTTGTTCGGACATTTGCCGTCGTTTGTGTATAAGAAACAATACACGAAGTTTCGAGAGTACAAATCAACTCCCGTTATATAGTGTCTAACTTACAAACTAAAACATGCAGACTGAAACAGATGTCTAGGCCTATCTTTAGAAACTAAACCTAATGAAAAACACACAGGACAAACCCTAAGCGGTCCAAAACTAAAAAGTAACTCACATGTGATCAGGAAACAAATCAAAAGTCAAAAGAGATCATGAACGGAGTATACAGCAGCTGACAAATACCAACCAAAATAGGTCTGTTCACAACCACAGTCACATCCGATAGTTACTGAGAAAAATAATTTTTAGTGAAATTTTCAGAAATGAATCAAAGTAATTTATTGTTGCTTTTTAAGATGACGTACTATATTTACGACAAAGCAAAACAAAATAGTTTTACTTTTACTCGGGCTATGACTTCTTTTCAACTTACTAGCAACAGTTTGAATGAAGTTCGTGATTTGTTAAAACATTTTTACATTGTACGCACATAAATAAAAATCCCCTGAACAAATTTGTATATTAAATAAGTAAATTATTATATAACAATTTCAATTTACATAATATGAAAATATTAGATTTTCTGTATCATAGATTTCCAACTACATACATTCGCAAAGTACATTACTATTAGAGTCCAAATACCCAAGGCAATAAATTTATCGACTCCAACGTTCGTTGTATGCAAATCGTTTTCCAATACATTCTTGTACCACTTTAGAAATATTTATAGGTATTATACTGATACAATCCAAATCTAACAAGTAGGAAATGCAATATTTAAATAATTAGAGCTGTACTCTTGTAAAAATATGTCAATTTCAGTATCCCTATTTCTAATAAATTTGGTTAAAATTGCAAGCAAATGTTTAAATAATATTTCTGTATTTATAGATTAAAGTTACGCAATTAATACTATAAGAAACATATATTTTAAGGTAATATACAGTTTATCCCATCTTGAATAACAGCATATGAAAATTATTTCTAATAATAATACAATCAAATTTTGTCCATAAAAAAAATTATGTTATACGAGAATTGATATCTCACAGCAAGGATTGGTTTATTCCGGTAATAGCCGGAAAAATTCTGAATACCATAACAATATAAATAATTTTATTTATAACATTGATACAACTTTCTATTGTTTATTCCCGATCTATCGAACTCTTCCTTCCATAGTTTCTGTGAGTTATTCTAGTTTAAAAGTTTCCTGTTATATCATATATTATGTTACAGTATATGTTTTATGAATTACTGTACCACGTCGAATATTTACTTGTCACATTCTTACCTTTCATGGCTTTAAACGTTTGCGGTGAAATCCTATCGTCCTTATTCTTTTAATACTGTTTGTGTTTACGATACGATGCGATACGACACTATGCAATAAAATACAATATAATGCAATGCAACGTAATGTAATGTAATATAAAGTAATTATGGAAAGGCATGGTTCGGTGTGGTGTGACGTTACCTGCCGTGCCGTGCCGTGACGTGACGCGGCGCAGCTCAACGCAACGTAACGTAACGTAATGTAATGCAACGTAATGTAATGTAATATAAAGTAATTATGGAAAGGCATGGTTCGGTGTGGTGTGATGTTACCTGCCGTGCCGTGCCTTGACGTGACGCGGCGCAGCGCAACGTAACGTAACGTAACGTAATGTAATGCAACGTAATGTAATGTAATATAAAGTAATTATGGAATGGCATGGTTCGGTGTGGTGTGACGTTACCTGCCGTGCCTTGCCGTGACGTGACGTGACGCGGCGCAGCGCAACGTAACGTGGCCGTAACGTAACGTAACGTAATGTAATTTAACGTAATGTAATATAAAGTAATTATGGAATGGCATGGTTCGGTGTGGTGTGATGTTACCTGCCGTGCCTTGCCGTGACGTGACGCGCCGCAGCGCAACGCAACGTGGCCGTAACGTAACGTAACATAATGTAATGCAACGTAATGTAATGTAATATAAAGTAATTATGGAATGGCATGGTTCGGTGTGGTGTGACGTTACCTGCCGTGCCTTGCCGTGACGTGACGTGACGCGGCGCAGCGCAACGTAACGTGGCCGTAACGTAACGTAACGTAATGTAATTTAACGTAATGTAATATAAAGTAATTATGGAATGGCATGGTTCGGTGTGGTGTGATGTTACCTGCCGTGCCTTGCCGTGACGTGACGCGCCGCAGCGCAACGCAACGTAACGTAACGTAATGTAATGTAATGTAATGTAATATAAAGTAATTTGAAAAAATGACTTTAATATGATCATTGTAATTAATTATTGTATGTAATATCTTTGAAATTAAAATAACCCTTACTTTCTTCCTATTTATTAACTATAAACATTCCAAGTAGTATTTTCAAAGCTGTTAAATTCGGTCCAGTCATTGGATGCATTTAATGGCTTTCGATTCTGACATTTCTATCTTTACAGCTTATTGCCGATTGTTATATTATTTGAGTGCTTTTCCTCTAATGGAACGTGATGTTTATTGAAGGGTTGTTTTATTTAGATATTCTTGTTCACCTGGTTTAAAATATAAAAATTAAATCCTTGCTCTAAGTGTCATTTTACATAATTAAAATAATGTTTTTTATAATGTATCATTCAAAGAAGTTAATATTCCTTAATAAGATTACTCTTTCAAGTAACTTGTGTTAAACAAATTTGATATTAATGCACAAATTGATCAGATATTTGATGTAACAACTTCTATTACATTATTCCTAAACCCTCTCTCTTAATTCCAAATTCCAAAATAATTGAATGTATATTTATAAATATTTTTGACTGCGCATACTAAAGAAAACCTATTGTTAATAGGTTAAATAATCAATGAATTTGTTAAAACGTTCGAAATTTGTACACTTTACTTTATCTAAATTAAATTTGACGGATTTTGTCTTTAGATGACGATATTTATAAAACTTTGTTCCTTAAGTGTCATTGTACAACATTGTTAAACACCTGCATGATGAAATTACTCATAAAGAGTCAGGATAAATGAGACTCATTTAAACTTATGTATTACTAAAAATGTGTTCAAAAGCAACAAGAGTTATTCCGAAATTCAATTAGCTCGACATCCTTTGTAAGGTTGTGGGATAAAGCACCTGCAAACCATATACCATTTACAATTTAGAAACCTTTTCGCCTTCCAAAGAAAACATACACGAAAGCGTATGTTCTTTGGGCATAAACAAAATATATCCGATTGTTTTGCACGAAATATACAAATACAGCACGAATTATATAATTGCATTAAGTATTAAATTTCGTTTCCAAAATACATTTACTACTTGAATGTAACTTATGTGAATGGTGCATTCATATACATTTGAAAATTAGTTTATTAACTTACCTTTATTACATATTTAAAATTGTATGAATTCCTATTACAGGGTGTAAAAAAGTAAATAGTAATTATGTAAATGTGAAGTGTAAAAAAGTTAAGTGTAATAGTAATTTGATTACAACCAACGGTCACAAATGTTTTTAATACATTTTTATTCAGCATTCGTCATCTAATTATTATGAATGCAATAAATAAAGTAGAATACCATTTTGAAATATTTAAACGGTCGCCATGTTTGATTAGAGCATGAAATCGACCTCTAGTTTGTACAGTTGTATTTTATTAAATTATCTCTTTAACATGAGGGGTTACTCATGGGTGTTTCTATTTAAGATTATTGAGTAGCCCCCCCCCCCAAAACTCCCAATTGAGACAAGTAAAAGTGTCATATTTGATAAAAAGTAGTTTTTTATCATCAGAAGGCACATATAAAATATTTTTTCTATCCTTTTTGTTTTCTAGTTATTGAACCTGTGCGGGACTTTTGAACATACTGTATATTACGTAACATATTCACTGTATATTGAATTACAACAAGCATTTATTTGTATAATGAAAGAAAATATAAATAAAAAGTCCTCTTTCCAAGAAAGGAACATTTTAATCTAAGAAATAAGGTCGAAAAGATCTTATTATTGTATTTTGGTTTTGATTTAAGCCGAACACCATTGAGGTCCATCATCGCCTTCCTCTTGTTGTAAACAGTGAACACAACCTCACTGTGCTTTCCATGAGTTTACGTAACACAAGCACTAACGAATATTTTATAATCGAGAACGAAACTATATCATGTTTTAACTTAACCAAGTAGCATTTCGAATTTATGTTTTAGGATTTGGCTAAACACACGAAGAAATGGTTATAAAATTTAAAACCAATGAGGTTTATTTAGGTGAATATTGTTACACTTAGGTCGATGTACGTTCATCGTTTTAAATTGTAATTTACCTTTTACAAAGGTGGTCATTCAAAATAGTTAGAACACTGCTACAAGTTATCAACTAGAGTGAGCCAGTACTCTAGTGTTTACAAATGAAATTAAAAAAATTAAACAGTTTTCTAAAACTATCTCACAGGTTGATTAAAAATTCCATGCGTTACAATTTTGAGGATTAATATATGAGTTGTAATTATTTTTGAGTTTCGTAGCGTTACCAAAAACAATATTGTTTACCGAACAAATACTTTGTGTCCTCTAACATATCCTTTATACCCTTAAGTACTTTTTAGATACGCAGCTGTTAATCAATTTAAATTAAAGTGAAATATAAAGAATAGTTAGGTTCTTCATGCTTCTAACATTTGGGGCTAACAATGAAAGAGTGTGGAGTTCTATACATCATTTGGTAGAGCGTAATGTAACAAAATATTATTCTGAGAGCGGGAGCAAGCCATCCTTAAAGCATTGAGTATAAAGCATAAAGTATTATTACTCCCTGAGAGTGGTGTACTTGTTTACAACACATGTGGTATTGCTACTTCACAATCTATGAATGTTCTCGTATGTCTAGTAATTAAGTTTACAGGAATGGTTTTTTAAATGTTTCAAAAAGCAAAACAGATAAAATTATATACTGAAGTTCTGTTAATAATTAATTAAAACATGTGATGAACAATGCTGAATGATATTAGCAGTTTAAGTAAACATTCATTATCTATTTTAATCATTAATATTTAAATCTACAATAAAGAACTTGTTATAAAAAAAAAGTTATTATATATCTGTATATTGTAAAGCGTGTGATCATCTAAGTTTTAAACTTACTTCAGCTATTATGACTATAAAGGCACAGAAAATCAACTCCCTTCGGTGTATCGACAAAGCATTCTACTTTACGTCCAACTTATATTGCTTTCCTCCGAAGTAAAGAATGTTATCGCCCTTTTACTTTACACACTCCATACAGTGTGATTGGGATATTTTGTCTGATGTTGGAAATATTTCCGCGGTAAACTTCACGAAATAATACAATAACGCACTGTTTTATATTTATTTTTTAAACCTGCAAAAATAATATTAGATTTATTAAGTACACATTAAACTTTAAACTATAAACTGTTTGTAAAAAATAACAAGCTGTTGTTTCTACAAAACCAAAACCTAAATTTACCTTTTTTTAGGGATTTTAGTTACAGAAAATGGTGATGTTATTAAGATTTACTTAATTCCACTCGATTGTGGTTAAGACTTATTCTGACTTAAGATTATTATTCTGGCGAACAGGGTATTGTGGTATTCTATTTACCAACAAGATATATATATATATATATATATATATATATATATATATATATATATATATATATATATATATACCCGCATTGTTCTTACGCTTCAGTAATTAATACTCCCCCAACTCAAATAATTATTTGATTCAATTAGAGGTTGACCTACATCTCTCCATACGAGAATATTGCCGGTAACAATATATCGACATTCAATTTACATTTTATGTTGTTCTTAACGCTTTGGGCTATCAGCAATACAAATGTACCAATTATTGGAATTATTATTGATTTTTGTCTCAATATTATGCTCAGAGTATCTTAAGACTTTCAAACTTTCATTTACATTAACGGGATTCCATTTAATACAGCCGTTTTGTTAAACGATATGAAGGGATTCCATTTAATACAGCCTTTTTGTTAAACGATATTAAGGGATTCCATTTAATACAGCGGTTTTGTTAAACGATATTAAGGGATTCCATTTAATACAGCGGTTTTGTTACACGATATTAAGGGATTCCATTTAACACCGCGGTTATGTTACACGATATTAAGGATTCCATTTATTACAGCGGTTTTGTTACACGATATTAAGGGATTCCATTTATTACAGCTGTTTTGTTACACGATATTAAGGGATTCCATTTAATACAGCCGTTTTGTTAAACGATATTAAGGGATTCCATTTAATACAGCGGTTTTGTTACACGATATTAAGGGATTCCATTTAATACAGCGGTTTTGTTACACGATATTAAGGGATTCCATTTAATACAGCGGTTTTGTTACACGATATTAAGGGATTCCATTTAATACAGCCGTTTTGTTACACGATATTAAGGGATTCCATTTAATACAGCGGTTTTGTTACACGATATTAAGGGATTCCATTTAATACAGCGGTTTTGTTACACGATATTAAGGGATTCCATTTAATACAGCGGTTTTTTTACACGATATTAAGGGATTCCATTTAATACAGCGGTTTTGTTACACGATATTAAGGGATTCCATTTAATACAGCGGTTTTGTTACACGATATTAAGGGATTCCATTTAATACAGCCGTTTTGTTACACGATATTAAGGGATTCCATTTAATACAGCGGTTTTGTTACACGATATTAAGGGATTCCATTTAATACAGCGGTTTTGTTACACGATATTAAGGGATTCCATTTAATACAGCGGTTTTGTTACACGATATTAAGGGATTCCATTTAATACAGCGGTTTTGTTACACGATATTAAGGGATTCCATTTAATACAGCGGATTTGTTACACGATATTAAGGGATTCCATTTAATACAGCGGTTTTGTTACACGATATTAAGGGATTCCATTTAATACAGCGGTTTTGTTACACGATATTAAGGGATTCCATTTAATACAGCGGTTTTGTTACACGATATTAAGGGATTCCATTTAATACAGCGGTTTTGTTACACGATATTAAGGGATTCCATTTAATACAGCGGTTTTGTTACACGATATTAAGGGATTCCATTTAATACAGCGGTTTTGTTACACGAAATTAAGGGATTCCATTTATTACAGCTGTTATGTTACACGATATTAATAAATGTTAGACATATTTCTTATGTAAGGGTTAGATTTTTGTTTGGCATTAAAACAATAGTTATTTCGAAGTAATTAAAAATATAATGTTTATCGAAGAATGTATTCTATGGACGATTTTCTATCGAAATTACCTCACCTGTAGTGGAGAAAGATAAGGTGAAGCTAAATTTATGGATTTTTTTCGTTATTCTTTTTGATAAAAAAAAGTTTCAATTTTACATTTGTGTTAAAGTACTTAGACACTGCAGGAAAAGTGGTCAAAAAAGTAAAAGGATTTAATCTATAAATAGTTATAAGCATTTGGATAGAAACTATATTAAAATAACTTCCATTATGGAATTCTAAAACAAATATTAGAATTTTCGTTATGAAATAAAACATGTTGCATAATCAATAAAAATCCCCTATACTCCGCCTATTTAAAAAAGTATTGGATGGATACACAATAAATAATAACCATCAACTATTGAGACTCTTAAAAGTTTTAAATAATAAGAATAGGGAAAAGTAAATAACTATTTTGCACATAAATGAAAACATATAACACAGATATCAAACTAAACGTTAAACAAACTATTTTCATAAACGGGAATTAATTTAAGTGTTCTTTCAATCATAGCGTCTAATCCAAACATTTCTTTATTGTGACAATTATTATTACGCATTTTCTAATTGTAGGCCATAATTCATCGATATATGTAGAGGTGAGTAAAAATATATAGTTTTGCTCTTTTACTCTACAGCAATTACAATATACACGACCATAAATAGTTGGTAAATGTCGGACCCCCCCACCCCAACAAAAAAAATTGAAATCATTTATTCTACAGCTCGATGTAATTTCAGAATAATTAGACAACCAAAACCAAAACTGTTATAATTATTATTTTATTTTTCACCTGGGATCTCTAAATCTCGTTGAAACTATTTTTAAAATAGAAACACTTTGTCCAAAAATAAATTTTTAGTTTACATTTATTCGTTGTGTCAATTAATTTCTCAGAAACTGAAGTTGTGATTTTCTTTGAAATTCATATACGTGAGTTTATTGTATATGGACATAACACCTTTGTCCTTTCTAAGAGTTTAGAAAATTATGATTTAAAAAACAATATATCATTAAAATAAAATTTTCAAACTATATAAACTGAACAACAATTTTTCTTTAAACCAAACAAGTCAATTATTTTACATATTTCAGCAAAATGATAAGGATTATTTACGGCGGGTTCTGTCGAATATTAAAAAAGTTTTAATGTTATTGTAACCTAGAAGCCATAACACGCTCACCTCCTACCACAAGTAAATAACGTAAATTTCATTTACGACAAGTGGTGACTGCTTAGCATTAAACACTTTAGACAACTATGAAAAGAATATTAAATGTTAAATAAAATAAATCAATTATTTAAACGATTATCACATATAACAGCTGTTTGATTTGTTATTTTTTTTGTAATAATTTTTCAACTATTGAAACATTAAAAAAAAAAAACTATAGGGACTAATATGTATTAATTTTTTTGTCATTAAAATAAGATCGACAGGTCGGTTGTAAAGGTTTTGGTACATTATGGTTCGCAGTAGCTGCAAACAATCAAATACAAAGTAAAAATCAGCGCAATACCTATTATGCTAATTTTTAAATAAAATAAATTGTTGTTGTTGTTGTTGTTGTTGTTTTTTTTTTTTTTTTTTTTTTTTAACAAGAAGTTTATTACTTTGGTTGTCGTTACAACTCAATTTAAATAAATTGATCTGTACGCCAGATCTAAGTTAAATTAGTGACAGAATATGTTACCAAATGTGCAAAGTTGTCCAGGATCAAATACTCAATGAAATTAAAACGTTTAAAACTGGGAGTAAATGTTTTGACGACACAAAGTTCCAAATATCAATCACAGTTGATATTATATAGGTTTTGTATGGTAATGTACAAATTCACTACCGGACACAAAACGCAATTTATATAAGATTTGATTACTTGTTGTTATGAATTTAAATTATATTTATGGAGGAAACTTGAAAATCGTACATATGGTAAAAGATAATGGCTACTAACATTTTATTTCGGCTTCTTATAATGAATATAATTCTGTAATAGAAATATGTACCGGTTGTCCCACAAGAGGTCGATATTTAAAAAATAATATTGCCGACATAAAGAAAACTACAAACTCTACATAGATATATAAAAATAGAACCATCGAGTTAAATTTTTTTATAGGCAATGAAAACAAACGCGGAATAAAAAAAAAAAAAGATGCGTTTTCACCTAAATAATTTTATTTACATAACCAATACTAATTTTGTTCGGAGATAACATAAAAATATGTAAAACTTTATAAAGAAAAATAATAGTAATAAATTATTAATAATCCAAATTTGTATTCGAAATGATGTCAATCAATAGGAACGAAACAGGAAGGAGTAATTAGGGCTTTTGAAAAATTGCCGAGGTATTAACAGTAATTTCTTTTCAAACAGCCTCATTAAATTATTATTATTTGCTATAAGATGAAAATAAACATTTTCTTTCTAAATCCCAATAGAAAAAAATCTCAAACAGTCAAGCTGGGGTTCTTTGAACCCATTCCATGAAGTTGTTGCCACGACCTATCCAACGATTGAGAGATTCTCCCAACAAATTTTATTTTTTGTTCTCCCAAAGAAAGGTTTAACATATTATATATTGTAATTTTCAATGTACAATGTACATTTTCTTCGCAATAATAACAGAGTGTATTTACAACTTTATATCTTTGGAAAATAATATTCAATTAGGGTAGCCTGTTTTAAAATATTTTTTTTACAATTTTAAACAGCTTGCAGATCAATTTTACATCGAGTAGAAATATACATTATAGTCTGTTATACAAATGCTGTAGTATTTTTAAACGTATTTCTATTTTGTTCTAAAACACGTGTAATAATTTTGTTAAAGTGCATTATGCATTAATTGAGCTTTAAATAATGTGAAAACAATGACTTATTGTTTCAATAATATAGAATTGTTTTAATAATATGGAATCAATTTTAAGAATTATTAATTAATAATATCGTAAACAAGTTCTACGTTAAACCATTTTAAGTAGTTCTACAATGTATATTTATTGTTGATTTACATTTTTATTTTATGCTTATACTTTTTCATACCAGTATTATAACTAAATAATATTTCAAGTGAAAAATATATGACCTAGACTGGGAATCGAAGCCAAGACCTTTGGCTTTAGGCCCCTATCTTAGTCGCTTCCCAGCTCAGTTATAATATTTTTACGTTTATTATTGATTTGTAAATTATATCTATTTCGATAACGTGTTTAATATTTAAAATATGATTTTTTTTAAAAAGTAATCTGACGTCATGAGTATTGTCTCTGCTGTATGGGGTTACTGTGTTTATAGGATATGTCCATAAATGTGCCCAAGTTTCATGATAAATTAAAATATTTATTCCATACAATAATAATTTTGTTATTATCCAAGTATTATTTAGCTCGTAAGTTCAACCTAAATAATATTAAGCACTGTACAAAATAAAAGCTGAAACTTATTGTATGTTTCCTGTGCCAAGAATGGTTATTCAATATTTTAGAAATATAAATCACAAGCGAGTGACTAGATGTAGATAACTGTAACATGTTGCGTTAAAGTGATTTCTTTTGATACTATATTTATTATTTATGGGATGACAACGTATTGACTAATGATGCGTATACAAACATATTGCCTTTACGAGTCGTTCCCACAATATCTTGACATTTAAAAGGGGTGTTTAGAAAATATTTTACTAAAGGAAGGAAGTTAAACGTCAAACAAAAAAGTGAAAATATTTTACGAAAAACGACTAACATAATAAACAGATATAAATATAGTTATGAAATATGTTAGTTAATTTGAGCATATTATAATATTACATAAACATATTATATTTTGTTGAAGTTATAAATTTTCCCATAAATGTAATTTTGACAAAATATTTAAAAAATATATTTTAGAACAAACAATCTGTATATGAATATTGTAGTAATGTATTACAAAATTACAACTCACAACATGAATCGAATATAGTAGTCAGGTTTGAAATCTGTTTTCATTAATATTGTTTCCGAAATGTAAAATTAACAGTTTTTCCAAAATTTATGTGATTATCCACTCAAGAATTTCTGAGGTAAATATAAAACAAATTTAATTCGCTATTTCCAATTTTCGTAAGAACTTTTATAATTTTTAAACGCATTAAATTATTAAAGATTCCATCACTTATATGCAATAATAGTGAATGTTAACCAATACAAAAGTTTATTGTTGGTTTTTGAATTGAAATATAATGAAGACTTTAGTTTTTAGTAAGTTTTAAATTTCAACGTTTCAAAATGGCGATATCTTTTTATACCAGCTAAGGCTATAAATAATTCAGTTTTAGCACCCTTTATTGTAATAGGTGTGTTGGTGTTAGGGGAATATGTGTTAATTCACGGTAACCCTAGTTTAGGCACGCCGTTCATCCCTTCAAAGTTAAATATAATTAATTTAAATAAATATCAATAATGTAATTTATTTAATAAGTTATAATACACTAGACGCGTCTTAATCCTATTCTACAGGATAACAAACAAACAGAACACAATTCTCATAAAAAAATATGCCTAAGTATTAAACGCGTTTCAACGACAAGGTCGTCCTCTTCAGTGATACACGAGCTACACCAATCAAACTATAACTGAATCTAACGTTGCGCCGAACCCCATATTTATACAAACTGAAGGGGGCGTGGCTTATTATTTTACACTGCCAAGGCGATAGCATGCTTGGGAAACCTTTTATATTAATAAGCACCGGAACGTAATTGCAAATAATGAACTAGGACCTATACATAATTCTATATTAATGTAAAATATAATGTATAATGTTAAATGTAGGGTTATCTAGTATTAGTTATTTGTTAGATGTTAAGTTGTTAAACTGACACGAGGCGCGTACTATCGCCTTGGCAGTGTAAAACAATAAGCCACGCCTCCTTCAGTTTGTATAAATATGGGGTTCTGCGCAACGTTAGAGTCAGTTATATTTTGATTGGTGTAGCTCGTGTACCACTGAAGAGGACGACCTTGTCGTTGAAACGCGTTTGATACTTAGGCGTATTTTATATGAAAATTGTGTTCTGTTTGTTTGTTATCCTGTATAATTGTTCTCATAAGCCAAGCTCAACATTTAATATTAATCTTATTCTAACAGAAGTTTAGGTCTTTAAGCCGCAGAACTAGCAAATTTCCAACAGGAGTTGCTACTGCCGTGGCATACCCAGGCGTCACGAATCTCGGTAATGTAACCGCACTTTCATATCCCGACTTAAGAACTAAAAGTGATCGCGTCATATTTTGTACAGTGTAAATTTGTCTGCCACCATTGGTATTTTAACAATTCGTTACAAAAACATTATCGTAACAAATTTGTTTTTAAAAATAATTATTCATAATGTTTGATTTTGGTTGTGAATATAACTAATTTGATTGTTTATTTCCTAAACCAAATGCTTGCATGAATATATCTGTTGACATTTATTTGTTGTACGTCTTGCGGTTCTCACTAAGTTACAGTGGACATACAGTGGACATACAGTGGACATACGGTGGACATACAGTGGACATACAGTGGACATACAGTGGCCATACGGTTTTATTAATTAATGATTATTAAACTTATTCAGTTAATTTAAGGTATATCAATGGTTATTAGAATATTACAAAATATAGACGTCTAGTTCAATGTGTACGTAATATAATTCGTAATCAATTTAACACTATTAGACATATGACGGTTTTATATTATCTAATTTATTTTTAATTTCTGTTTGGTAACACCTGTAATATTTTGAAAGTTTTAAATATATCTTTCAGTTGTTTATGAATTAGAAATACTTAAGTTCTTTGTACAAATATATTTTATTCAATTCTTATCACACTTCACAATCACAAATCAACAAATCACTCATCAATTGAACGTAATACTTGTAATAGTTTTGATAACATATATTTAGATAATTTATTGGACTCAAATAATTTATAAAATGTTAAATGTTAATGATTAATTCCAGTCAATTTAAAAACAATGGGAAAATGTATACAAATTTATTTAAATTCCAGATAGAGGTAAAACTGTTTACAAGCATTAGTAATTAATTGAGAATAATTTATCTTTGGTTTATAATCATGTCAACTTTGTCCATAATTGAATAAGGAAACGCTAACTAAGTTACAAGAAGTGACCCAGTGATTCAAACTTTGTTACAATTTGCATAGATTAGGTAACTTTAGAGGGGAGGGGGGGTTACATTTAAATATTTACATACAAATTTTTTACTTGAATAAATTAAATCATAACATTTAATATTACGTTCTTCTGGTATTTTTTAATATTCACAGAATCTGCGTCACAAATCAGACGAGAAAATTTAACAAAAATATTATAACCATTCGTTGGAATTTGACCAGTGAGTTATTTATTTAAAAACAATAATAAAACAAAACGCTAAGAGTATCTTGTTTTTACATTAAATATCCAACCTCTTTTAAACCTACTAAATTTGATAACAACTACTTTGGTGATTAGTTCTCAATTTATCAAATTCTAAATACAGTTAATGGAACATGTCAGAGAGTAAGAATAACGTAATATTCATAGAATACGTATTATAATTGTTTTAACTTTTGAGGGTAATCCATAAACGATTTAATTAAATATTCAGACTCAAATTTACACGGCAATGGTTTTTAAATATTACCGTCTTTCCGTTGTTGGTACAAATGAAATTCAAAACGTTATAAATGAACATTATAAAAGATCCATCAACAAATAAAATAAGGTAAAATAGTGCTGAAGAAAATACAAGATAGTATAAAACACACTTACATGAAAGACTCTTAACTAAAAAATGGAATGAGTAAGAAAAATAACTTATTGTTTTATAGTATAAAGTTGTTCAACACTTTATATATCTGAAATATATTTAACTTTAGGTTAACAAGAAAGTATTGGAAAACCATTTGAATGGTAAAACCTTCCAAAGCTCAGATAAAGCTTATATAGCGGATCAGTCTTATTTTACGCGGTAACCTGTATGTTTTATTATTTCTATTTGTCTTTTGCAAAAAGATAGGTTAAGTGAAAACTTTTAATGGCCCGTATTATATGGGGAAATAAATAAATGAAAAAGACAATATAATTTTATACTTATAGTTCTCATAAAAACATTGCTGTATAAACCAAAGTTTACAAATAGAAATTGCATTTTGACACAGCTTTTTTGATAGAACAGGGTGTTTTACAAAACACATTCTAAGTAATGAACGACCATAATATATAACACTTTCATGTACAATTACATTTATTAAAATATTAATGACTGAACAGAAACCAACTTTAAAAAGTTACTCCTTTGTTGTTTTTTTTGGAAAAGGGAATCATTGTTATGTATTCACGCAAGTTCTATTTTATGAAGTTTGGGGAAATTGGATTACAACGAAGTCTCAAGGGAAACAAATTCGGAGATAACAAAACGAAAACAGAAAATATATAATGTTTAAATAAAGGGGATTCTGTTAATACTGAGGGAACTGTCACCACAAACCAATTATTTCATAATGTTTCTTATTATAGACGTATAAAGATAAGTTCATAATTCATTAAATTTTATAAATGTTTTAATTTAATAACAGTGAAGACATCGCAGTCAGTCATTAAATCATTAATGTGGTAAAAACAAAACAATTATCTAAAAGTTACGATTTGCCAAACATTTTCGTTTTGATATTTGTTGAAACATTAAAGAAAATACAGGAAAGCACAAATACTCTACGGATAATCAATATATATAGAAAATCAAACCGTAGGTAATCTCAGTATCATTGTGAGACAAATGGTTTGAAGATTATATGTAATGATTTAAATCCCAGAATAGAATCAGTAACTGTAGTTAATGACGGCAATGGAAAGAATTTATAATACACATATAAGTTGATGATCAAGTCATAATTTCAGATAATAACAATACACTTCCAGACGGCATTATGTGGTATTCATAAAGTAATTAAAAATATTAATTTCACTTAATAAAATGGCATTTTAGGGATCTCAACCCTTAATATGGAAACTAATATTAAATATAAGATTAATATTTATTGGAATATGAAGGAAGTAGTAGAGTTCCCGACGGTTTAGGACAAAAATGGTGGGGGTACCCCCACCCCCTTGGCCCCTCCCCCTTGGCACCCCCCTTTGTCCCTCCCCCCTTTGCCCTCCCCCTTGCCCCTCCCCCTTTGCCCCTCCCCCTTGCCCCTCCCCTTTAGGCCCTTCCCTTCCCCCATTGGTCCCCCACCCCTCCCCCTGCCCATCCCCTGTAGGCCCCTCCCCTTTAGGCCCCTTCCCTTCCCCCATTGGTCCCCCCACCTCCTCCCACCCCTCCCCCTGCCCCTCCCCTGTAGGGCCCCTCCCCTTTAGGCCCCTTCCCCCATTGGTCCCCCCACCTGTAACGTATTATTGTTGTCGAGACACACACATGACGTCATACACTTAACTTTTTTAATACCAGCGGGATTCGAACCTATGAAGTTTGGATTTGAAGGCGGACACGCTACCGACTGAGCTATCGTGCATAGTATTACAAGTCGGATATTTAACGCAGTATATAAGCCGCCATGTTGTAACCGCAATAATGTGTTTTATATATATATATATATATATATAATGTGTTAAGATAGTTAACCAAAAGTTTCCCACCTTTGCCCATCCACAGCCAATCAGCTGTTACAATAATGTGTTATATATATATATATATATATATATATATATATATATATATATATATATAATGTGTTATATATTTATATAATGTGTTAAGATAGTTAACCTAACCTCATAGTATTACAAGTCGGATATTTAACGCAGTGCCGCCAACGCCAGAACATTTCGTAGAAGTTCGGACACGAACCCCTTACCGTAAGACTCTTACCGTAAGACGTACCGAGTTTTTCGCGGTCGCGAAAAACTCGCGTACGTCTTACGGTATGGGTTCTGAGTCGTACCTCTAGGTTACTCTGACAACAAATAGTAGTGTCCAAATTGTAATGTGCTTGTGTTAATCTAACCTATAAGTTTCCTACTTTTGCCTATGTTCACCACAGCCTATTTGTATCATATACCATACTTAAAAAAACCTATCACCAACCTAACCTATTATAATGTATGAAAAGTTACTACTTTTGCTCGTCCACCAATTACAACGTGGACAGATTAGGTTAAACTAGAAGGTGTAACCTAGGGTAAATATCTACCAACTCTATAGAAGGTGTAACCTGATGTACATATTTACCAATTTTATAAATGGTGTAACCTAGAACACCTATTTACCAACCCAAAAGAAGATGTAACCTGATGTAAATATTTACCAAATTCGCAAAATTGTTTTGAGATGTACAATGTTTTGAGGGTGCTAAAGGAAGGTTATATCTGAGTTGACATAAGTGTTTATTAGTATATATTAATATAATGTGTTAAGATAGTTAACTAACCTATTAAAGTTTCCTACGTTTTGGATATGTTCACCACGGCCTACTTGTATCTGCTGGTACATTTAATGTGTTATATAATGTGTTAAGATAGTTAAACTAACCTATGTATGAAAAGTTTTTGCCCATGTTCACCACGGCCTATCAGCTGGTAAAATTAATGTGTTATATATTTATATAATGTGTTAAGATAGTTAACCTAACCTATGTATGAAAAGTTTTTACCTATGTTCACCACAGCCTACTTGTATCAGCTGGTACAATTAATGTGTATTTATATAATGTGTTATATATTTATATAATGTGTTGAGATAGTTAACCTAACCTATAAGTTTCCTACTTTTGCCTATGTTCACCACAGCCAAACAGCTGGTACAATTAATGTGTTATATATTTATATAATGTGTTATATATGTATATAATGTGTTAAGATAGTTAACCTAACCTATAAGTTTCCTACTATTGCCTATGTTCACCACAGCCTACTTGTAACAGCTGGTACAATAATGTGTTATATATTTATATAATGTGTTATATATGTATATAATGTGTTAAGATAGTTAATCTAACCTATGTATGAAAAGTATTTACCTATGTTCACCACAGCCTACTTGTAACAGTTAGTACAATCAATGTGTATTTATATAATGTGTTATATATTTATATAATGTGTTGAGATAGTTAACCTAACCTATAAGTTTCCTACTTTTGCCTATGTTCACCACAGCCAATCAGCTGGTACAATTAATGTGTTATATATTTATATAATGTGTTATATATGTATATAATGTGTTAAGATAGTTAATCTAACCTATGTATGCAAAGTATTTACCTATGTTCACCACAGCCTACTTGTAACAGTTGGTACAATCAATGTGTATTTATATAATGTGTTATATATTTATATAATGTGTTGAGATAGTTAACCTAACCTATAAGTTTCCTACTTTTGCCTATGTTCACCACAGCCTACTTGAATCAGCTGGTACAATTAATGTGTTATATATTTATATAATGTGTTATATATGTATATAATGTGTTAAGATAGTTAACCTAACCTATAAGTTTCCCACTTTTGCCTATGTTCACCACAGCCTACTTGTAACAGCTGGTACAATAATGTGTTATATATGTAATGTGTTATATATTTATATAATGTGTTATATAGTTATATAATGTGTTAAGATAGTTAACCTAACCTAAAGTTTCCTACTTTTGCCTATGTTTACCACAAGTTTCCTACTTTTGCCCATCCACAGCCAATCAGCTGTTACAATAATGTGTTATATATATATAATGTGTTATATATTTATATAATGTGTTATATAGTTATATAATGTGTTAAGATAGTTAACCTAACCTAAAGTTTCCTACTTTTGCCTATGTTTACCACAAGTTTCCTACTTTTGCCCATCCACAGCCAATCAGCTGTTACAATAATGTGTTATATATATATATATAATGTGTTATATATTTATATAATGTGTTATATAATGTGTTAAGATAGTTAACCTAACCTATTAGAGTTTCCTACTTTTGCCCACCACGGCCTAGGTACATTTAATGTGTATAATGTGTTAAACGTAGTTTCCTCCGTTGCCTACCAGGGTGTAGCACATGTGTTTATGTATCGTGTTAAAATATTGTTAACCTAGACTTAATTCCTACTTTTGCCTATTAATCTAACCTATAAGTGTCCTACTTTTACCCATCCACAGCCAATCAGCTGTAACAATAATGTGATATATAATTATATAATGTGTTAAGATAGTTAACCTAAAGTTTCCTACCTTTGCTCATCCACAGCCAATCAGCTGGTACAATTAATGTGTTATATATATAATGTGTTATATATTTATATAATGTGTTATATAATGTGTTAAGATAGTTAACCTAACCTATAAGTTTCCTACTTTTACCCATCCACAGCCAATCAGCTGTTACAATAATGTGTCATATATATATATAATGTGTTATATATTTATATAATGTGTTAAGATAGTTAACCTAACCTATAAGTGTCCTACTTTTACCCATCCACAGCCAATCAGCTGGTACAATTAATGTGTTATATATATATATATTTATATAATGTGTTATATAATGTGTTAAGATAGTTAACCTAACCTATAAGTTTCCTACTTTTACCCATCCACAGCCAATCAGCTGTTACAATAATGTGTTATATATATAATGTGTTATATATTTATATAATGTGTTAAGATAGTTAACCTAACCTATAAGTGTCCTACTTTTACCCATCCACAGCCAATCAGCTGTTACAATAATGTGTTATATATATATATATATATACAATGTGTTATATATTTATATAATGTGTTAAGATAGTTAACCTAACCTATAAGTGTCCTACTTTTACCCATCCACAGCCTATCAGCTGTTACAATAATGTGTTATATAATTATATAATGTGTTAAGATAGTTAACCTAACCTATAAGTTTCCTACTTTTGCCCATCCACAGCCAATCAGGTGGTACAATTAATGTGTTATATATTTTATATAATGTGTTAAGATATAATATGTTAAGATAGTTAACCTAACCTATAAGTTTCCTACATTTGCCCATCCACAGCCTATCAGCTGGTACAATTAATGTGTTATATATAATGTGTTAAGATATAATGTGTTAAGATAGTTAACCTAACCTATAAGTTTCCTACTTTTGCCCATCCACAGCCAATCAGCTGTTACAATAATGTGTTATATATATATATAATGTGTTATATATTTATATAATGTGTTATATAATGTGTTAAGATAGTTAACCTAACCTATTAGAGTTTCCTACTTTTGCCCACCACGGCCTAGGTACATTTAATGTGTATAATCTGTTAAACGTAGTTTCCTCCGTTGTCTACCAGGGTGTAGCACATGTTTTTATGTATCGTGTTAAAATATTGTTAACCTAGACTTAATTCCTGCCTAAACCTATGCTTACCACAGTCCAAACGGGTGTTAGTCTGGCCACTATTTAACCGAACCGAAATTACCAACCGATTTACCAACCAAATCCAACCGATTTACCAACCAAAACCAACCGATTTACCAACCGAAATATACTTTTACCAACCGATTTACCAACCACAATATACTTTTACCAACCGATTTACCAACCAAAACCAACCGATTTACCAACCAAAACCAACCGATTTACCAACCAAAACCAACCGATTTACCAACCAAAACCAACCGATTTACTGTCTGGAGTTAATATAAAACCACTAACTCCGCTTACAAAACCATTCCGCGACAACATAATGCTTGTTAAAATAACCGACAGTTCGGATTGCGAACAAGGGAAAGAGCCTCGTAAAGAAGAATATCTGTGGAGTATTTAACAGTTATCTTCGTGGGAAATTTACGGATTTTGTTTCCGCAAGACATGGCGTAAAAGTAAAATTACCATTCCCTTTGAATGGAAAGAGACCTATGGCGAAACGTGTATGCAATATTATTGGAGCAGATGGGATGCAAGCCATTGCAAAGAAATTTAAAAATCCCATTGCAATCCCCTACAAGGTAGAGTTAGCGGATGTTGAGTTGGCTACTCTACAGGAAAAAATGCCCGAAATACTATTGGCTTCTACCTTATGGATTTGGACATTACACAAGATTTTGTGGGGATCTTTAACAAGCGAGAGATGTGTGAGCATTTAGTACGTCATTAAAAATAAATAAATAAATATTTTAAAATAATATTCTTTGTAATTTGTTACCTCCATTCCACCAAAACTCTTTTTAGTAGAGATGAAGATATTTGATGTGACCTTGGAATTGTAGCCGAAAACGACACGACCCCCCAACCCCCATTTTTCCTTTTTAAATATAAATAACGTCGTAACGTTTGTTAGGAACCGATTTACCAAACCGTAGATAAAATTACCAAGATTTGGTTGGTAAATTGGTTGCAAAAAGTATATTTTGGTTGGTAAATCGGTTGGTATTGGTTAGGTTAGGTTAGGTTAGGTCTGGTTAGGATAGGTTAGGTTAGGTTAGGTCTGGTTAGGATAGGTTAGGATAGGTTAGGTTATGTTAGGTTAGGTTAGGATAGGTTAGGTTAGGTTAGGTTAGGTTAGGATAGGTTAGGTTAGGTTAGGATAGGTTATGTTAGGTTAGGTTAGGATAGGTTAGGTTAGGTTAGGTTTTTAGGAGAATGGTTGTTAGGTTAGGTTAGGATAGGATAGGTTAGGTTAGGTTAGGTTAGGTTAGGATAGGTTATGTTAGGTTAGGTTAGGTTAGGTTAGGATAGGTTAGGTTAGGTTAGGTTAGGTTTTTAGGAGAATGGTTGCCACACGCCTACCAACCTCCACCACACCCCTACCATCTCCCGGGCGTGTGGCAACCATTCTCCTAAAAACCTAACCTAACCTAACCTAACCTATCCTAACCTAACCTAACCTAACCTAACATAACCTATCCTAACCTAACCTAACCTAACCTAACCTATCCTATCCTAACCTAACCTAACAACCATTCTCCTAAAAACCTAACCTAACCTAACCTAACCTATCCTAACCTAACCTAACCTAACCTAACATAACCTATCCTAACCTAACCTAACCTATCCTAACCTAACCTAACCTAACCTAACCTATCCTATCCTAACCTAACCTAACAACCATTCTCCTAAAAACCTAACCTAACCTAACCTATCCTAACCTAACCTAACCTCACCTAACATAACCTATCCTAACCTAACCTAACCTATCCTAACCTAAGCTAACCTAACCTAACCTATCCTAACCTAACCTAACATAACCTAACCTATCCTAACCTATCCTAACCAGACCTAACCTAACCTAACCTATCCTAACCTATCCTAACCAGACCTAACCTAACCTAACCTAACCAATACCAACCGATTTACCAACCAAAATATACTTTTTGCAACCAATTTACCAACCAAATCTTGGTAATTTTATCTACGGTTTGGTAAATCGGTTCCTAACAAACGTTACGACGTTATTTATATTTAAAAAGGAAAAATGGGGGTTGGGGGGTCGTGTCGTTTTCGGCTACAATTCCAAGGTCACATCAAATATCTTCATCTCTACTAAAAAGAGTTTTGGTGGAATGGAGGTAACAAATTACAAAGAATATTATTTTAAAATATTTATTTATTTATTTTTAATGACGTACTAAATGCTCACACATCTCTCGCTTGTTAAAGATCCCCACAAAATCTTGTGTAATGTCCAAATCCATAAGGTAGAAGCCAATAGTATTTCGGGCATTTTTTCCTGTAGAGTAGCCAACTCAACATCCGCTAACTCTACCTTGTAGGGGATTGCAATGGGATTTTTAAATTTCTTTGCAATGGCTTGCATCCCATCTGCTCCAATAATATTGCATACACGTTTCGCCATAGGTCTCTTTCCATTCAAAGGGAATGGTAATTTTACTTTTACGCCATGTCTTGCGGAAACAAAATCCGTAAATTTCCCACGAAGATAACTGTTAAATACTCCACAGATATTCTTCTTTACGAGGCTCTTTCCCTTGTTCGCAATCCGAACTGTCGGTTATTTTAACAAGCATTATGTTGTCGCGGAATGGTTTTGTAAGCGGAGTTAGTGGTTTTATATTAACTCCAGACAGTAAATCGGTTGGTTTTGGTTGGTAAATCGGTTGGTTTTGGTTGGTAAATCGGTTGGTTTTGGTTGGTAAATCGGTTGGTTTTGGTTGGTAAATCGGTTGGTTTTGGTTGGTAAATCGGTTGGTAAAAGTATATTGTGGTTGGTAAATCGGTTGGTAAAAGTATATTTCGGTTGGTAAATCGGTTGGTTTTGGTTGGTAAATCGGTTGGATTTGGTTGGTAAATCGGTTGGTAATTTCGGTTCGGTTAAATAGTGGCCAGACTAACACCCGTTTGGACTGTGGTAAGCATAGGTTTAGGCAGGAATTAAGTCTAGGTTAACAATATTTTAACACGATACATAAAAACATGTGCTACACTCTGGTAGACAACGGAGGAAACTACGTTTAACAGATTATACACATTAAATGTACCTAGGCCGTGGTGGGCAAAAGTAGGAAACTCTAATAGGTTAGGTTAACTATCTTAACACATTATATAACACATTATATAAATATATAACACATTATATATATATATATATAACACATTATTGTAACAGCTGATTGGCTGTGGATGGGCAAAAGTAGGAAACTTATAGGTTAGGTTAACTATCTTAACACATTATATATAACACATTAATTGTACCAGCTGATAGGCTGTGGATGGGCAAATGTAGGAAACTTATAGGTTAGGTTAACTATCTTAACACATTATATCTTAACACATTATATAAAATA
The DNA here is from genome assembly GCA_963513935.1 of Aphrophora alni. Classification (NCBI taxonomy): domain Eukaryota; kingdom Metazoa; phylum Arthropoda; class Insecta; order Hemiptera; family Aphrophoridae; genus Aphrophora; species Aphrophora alni. The sequence continues at coordinate 121,006,590 of OY740770.1, forward strand.
TATAACACATTAATTGTACCAGCTGATTGGCTGTGGATGGGCAAAAGTAGGAAACTTATAGGTTAGGTTAACTATCTTAACACATTATATAATTATATAACACATTATTGTAACAGCTGATAGGCTGTGGATGGGTAAAAGTAGGACACTTATAGGTTAGGTTAACTATCTTAACACATTATATAAATATATAACACATTGTATATATATATATATATATATATATATATATATATATATATATATATATATATATAACACATTATTGTAACAGCTGATTGGCTGTGGATGGGTAAAAGTAGGACACTTATAGGTTAGGTTAACTATCTTAACACATTATATAAATATATAACACATTATATATATATAACACATTATTGTAACAGCTGATTGGCTGTGGATGGGTAAAAGTAGGAAACTTATAGGTTAGGTTAACTATCTTAACACATTATATAACACATTATATAAATATATATATATAACACATTAATTGTACCAGCTGATTGGCTGTGGATGGGTAAAAGTAGGACACTTATAGGTTAGGTTAACTATCTTAACACATTATATAAATATATAACACATTATATATATATATGACACATTATTGTAACAGCTGATTGGCTGTGGATGGGTAAAAGTAGGAAACTTATAGGTTAGGTTAACTATCTTAACACATTATATAACACATTATATAAATATATAACACATTATATATATAACACATTAATTGTACCAGCTGATTGGCTGTGGATGAGCAAAGGTAGGAAACTTTAGGTTAACTATCTTAACACATTATATAATTATATATCACATTATTGTAACAGCTGATTGGCTGTGGATGGGTAAAAGTAGGACACTTATAGGTTAGATTAATAGGCAAAAGTAGGAATTAAGTCTAGGTTAACAATATTTTAACACGATACATAAACACATGTGCTACACCCTGGTAGGCAACGGAGGAAACTACGTTTAACACATTATACACATTAAATGTACCTAGGCCGTGGTGGGCAAAAGTAGGAAACTCTAATAGGTTAGGTTAACTATCTTAACACATTATATAACACATTATATAAATATATAACACATTATATATATATAACACATTATTGTAACAGCTGATTGGCTGTGGATGGGCAAAAGTAGGAAACTTGTGGTAAACATAGGCAAAAGTAGGAAACTTTAGGTTAGGTTAACTATCTTAACACATTATATAACTATATAACACATTATATAAATATATAACACATTATATATATATATAACACATTATTGTAACAGCTGATTGGCTGTGGATGGGCAAAAGTAGGAAACTTGTGGTAAACATAGGCAAAAGTAGGAAACTTTAGGTTAGGTTAACTATCTTAACACATTATATGACTATATAACACATTATATAAATATATAACACATTACATATATAACACATTATTGTACCAGCTGTTACAAGTAGGCTGTGGTGAACATAGGCAAAAGTGGGAAACTTATAGGTTAGGTTAACTATCTTAACACATTATATACATATATAACACATTATATAAATATATAACACATTAATTGTACCAGCTGATTCAAGTAGGCTGTGGTGAACATAGGCAAAAGTAGGAAACTTATTGGTTAGGTTAACTATCTCAACACATTATATAAATATATAACACATTATATAAATACACATTGATTGTACCAACTGTTACAAGTAGGCTGTGGTGAACATAGGTAAATACTTTGCATACATAGGTTAGATTAACTATCTTAACACATTATATACATATATAACACATTATATAAATATATAACACATTATTGTACCAGCTGTTACAAGTAGGCTGTGGTGAACATAGGCAATAGTAGGAAACTTATAGGTTAGGTTAACTATCTTAACACATTATATACATATATAACACATTATATAAATATATAACACATTAATTGTACCAGCTGATTGGCTGTGGTGAACATAGGCAAAAGTAGGAAACTTATAGGTTAGGTTAACTATCTCAACACATTATATAAATATATAACACATTATATAAATACACATTAATTGTACCAGCTGATACAAGTAGGCTGTGGTGAACATAGGTAAAAACTTTTCATACATAGGTTAGGTTAACTATCTTAACACATTATATAAATATATAACACATTAATTTTACCAGCTGATAGGCCGTGGTGAACATGGGCAAAAACTTTTCATACATAGGTTAGTTTAACTATCTTAACACATTATATAACACATTAAATGTACCAGCAGATACAAGTAGGCCGTGGTGAACATATCCAAAACGTAGGAAACTTTAATAGGTTAGTTTAACTATCTTAACACATTATATTAATATATACTAATAAACACTTATGTCAACTCAGATATAACCTTCCTTTAGCACCCTCAAAACATTGTACATCTCAAAACAATTTTGCGAATTTGGTAAATATTTACATCAGGTTACATCTTCTTTTGGGTTGGTAAATAGGTGTTCTAGGTTACACCATTTATAAAATTGGTAAATATGTACATCAGGTTACACCTTCTATAGAGTTGGTAGATATTTACCCTAGGTTACACCTTCTAGTTTAACCTAATCTGTCCACGTTGTAATTGGTGGACGAGCAAAAGTAGTAACTTTTCATACATTATAATAGGTTAGGTTGGTGATAGGTTTTTTTAAGTATGGTATATGATACAAATAGGCTGTGGTGAACATAGGCAAAAGTAGGAAACTTATAGGTTAGATTAACACAAGCACATTACAATTTGGACACTACTATTTGTTGTCAGAGTAACCTAGAGGTACGACTCAGAACCCATACCGTAAGACGTACGCGAGTTTTTCGCGACCGCGAAAAACTCGGTACGTCTTACGGTAAGAGTCTTACGGTAAGGGGTTCGTGTCCGAACTTCTACGAAATGTTCTGGCGTTGGCGGCACTGCGTTAAATATCCGACTTGTAATACTATGAGGTTAGGTTAACTATCTTAACACATTATATAAATATATAACACATTATATATATATATATATATATATATATATATATATATATATATATAACACATTATTGTAACAGCTGATTGGCTGTGGATGGGCAAAGGTGGGAAACTTTAGGTTAACTATCTTAACACATTATATATATATATATATATATATATATATATATATATATATATATATATATATATAACACATTATTGCGGTTACAACATGGCGGCTTATATACTGCGTTAAATATCCGACTTGTAATACTATGCACGATAGCTCAGTCGGTAGCGTGTCCGCCTTCAAATCCAAACTTCATAGGTTCGAATCCCGCTGGTATTAAAAAAGTTAAGTGTATGACGTCATGTGTGTATGACGTCATGTGTGTGTCTCGACAACAATAATACGTTACAGGTGGGGGGACCAATGGGGGAAGGGGCCTAAAGGGGAGGGGCCCTACAGGGGAGGGGCAGGGGGAGGGGTGGGAGGAGGTGGGGGGACCAATGGGGGAAGGGAAGGGGCCTAAAGGGGAGGGGCAAGGGGGGAGGGGCAAAGGGGGAGGGGCCAAGGGGGGAGGGGCAAAGGGGTTAGGCCAAGGGGGAGGGGGGAGGGGTGGAGGTACCCCCACCATTTTTGTCCTAAACCGTCGGGAACTCTACTGGTGAGATTGTAAATTTGACGTACAATTAGATGTCATTAAGCACGATAGCATGTAATGATAAAAGTAGATTACCGGAATCAAAAATGTGTATTTAAGTATTAAAAGGTGACATAGGTACAGAGATAATAAAGAAATGAAGCATATGCAGCATAAATTAACAAATGTAATTCGGTATTAAAAAATGTTAATCTTATATCATACACCTAAAGGGAAGCAAAATGTTGGTAGGTACGACAAATTATTTATGAAATAATAATCAATCTGGTGCTTGCAACAAGCCGTCATAAGCTTAAAGCCTAAAGAAGAAGTCAGTAAATTGTAGAAACGCCGCCGGTACAAAAAATTACGATTGCAATAAATTTTTATTAATTAATATGATTCAACTTGAATCATTATGTATAATATAGGCCGGATGGGAAAAGCCAGAGGATGGGTGTTCATAAAACAAGCGCTATTAATAAAAAATAACAGAGCTTTCATGAGACTTAGAATTGAGGTCGGTGGAATAGAAATAGAAAGTGATCACATATTTCGGAGTAATTAGATCACCGGTTCAGTGTAGGTCTACACCTTGCTCAGGTCGCTAGTAGGGCTGCAGATACTGATGGAAATCTCCATCGAGTAATGCCAAGTCTCCAAGGCTCTAAGGAAAAAATAAGGAGGTTGATAGTAAGGTGTTATCTCATAAGTTTTATACATGAATCACCTTTGTTGAAAAAGAAAGCCACGAGGAGAAAGTGGTTTCAGTGAAATAAATCCCAGCAATTAGGGAATATTGGCAATACCGAACTGTGTCTGAAGGTATTGGAAAGGATTCTACCAATTGATTGGGGTTAGGAAAGGAAATACAATTATATGGAACCAAAAGGTTGTAGATAAGAGAAGAAGGCTAAGACCAAAGCGAAGCTGGTTACTAGGGAGTGGCTTAATAATAAATGACAGGAGCAGCGGATTAGCAAAGGAATTATGGACTTTCCAGCTGGTTCCGAATATTAAACCCTGGTTAATGAATGCGTGACGAAGGGAATTTTTAACTCACAAAGGCATCATTCTGGGATAGATATTTTGTAAATTTAGAAAAAAATGAAAGTAATTCGTGTACTGCAGTCATGAAATGGATGATGCTGGCCAAATAGTGTTAATTGCGATAGGCGAGAGAGAGAGAGAGAGAGAGAGAGAGAGAGAGAGAGAGAGAGAGAGAGAGAGAGAGAGAGAGAGAGAGAGATGTATTAAATTCAATGATTGGATCAGAGATACATTGTAGAAACCTTGTCCAGAAGATACTAGAATTTAAGAAGAAATAGGATGCTATAGAAACATACGTAACTGACATCCATAAGGAAAAAGCAAAAACACGAGAAGATAAAAGATTAGAATTGAATTTGTCCTCTTACAAAGTAAGACTTAGTGGGGGTCCCACAAGAGAAGATAGCAAACGAATAAAAAGAGGAAATTTTTAGTCGGTGAGTCCACAAGGAAAGTCAGACTTTATAGATGTTTAAAGCGATAAAATAGAATTAACTCTTTTAAATTAACATGATAAGTAGAATAAATATAATTTTAATTACTGGATATATGGAGGTAAACTTTAAAACTATTGCAACCATTCATTAGTTGTTAAAAATTATATATATATATATATATAGCAAAAACAAATATTACGTTCATCACTGAAAGTTAGGATTGTCAGAAACGATAGAGCTTTTTCTGTTCAATTTTGCCTGCCTTATGTATTGCAACTAAATTAGCTATTGATAGTTTTTTGTCAAAACAATCTACCAATTAATAATGTACTGGACACAAGGATAGAATCATGGTTCAGAGATATAAAACTATTTTACCTCAGTTTACAAAATATGAAGTGACTGTGTGTATAGTAAAATAGAGCATAATATGCGTTAGAAGGTGATGCTCCAACCAGATTAAAAATTAATGCGTATTTAACGAGAACCATTAAAAAATATTTAATCGTTAATGGCAGCCATTGTCTGTAAATATGTTTATGAACATCAATAAATATAAGACTTCCTGTATTCCCGCCACAGATAAGATCGTAACGAATACATAAATATAGGTTTTATTGTTTACCAATATATTTAAAGTTGTACCACTACTACGAGCATATCGCCTTGAATGTATGTTATGACTTATGTTTCCTGTTAATTTCGAATAACGCAAATAGTACAGATAAAAAGAAATATTTAATACATTTATTGTAAAGATTCATATTCGTAAAACTTGTCCTTATAATACATGTTTCTAAAATAAACCAATAATGTTTTATTTTTGATTAAATCGTTAAAGGTAAAAAATACTCGAAAGAAATTTAACTAACTGTTACTAAATGTAAACAAATTCAAATACTATCTAGAGAACTTTAATTTTAATTAATTATTATATTTTACTTATAGAGGAAATATTTATAAATTGGAAGTTGCCACCTTATAGAAACTCACAAAGAATGTAGGTTGAATTGACTACGGAATAACAACTTCTATCTATAAACCCAATACAAGTGGTCACGAGTTAAATGAAACTCGTTTATCCTCAACATGGTAGAATAATCACACAAGTAGAATTCTCACAATATTATGTTCTAACAAAAGTAATTTTGTATAAACTTTTGTTAGCTTTACCTAATAAAATGTGATAGACTACTTGTCAGCCAAGCATTCTGAGAATTATGTATGTTGAAAAAATCTGATCAAGTCTTAGAATTGTTTAACAAAGTCATTAACAAAAACAAATTATTGACTGTTACAGTAAGAAATTGGTTATATTTTGTCATAAAGTTAATTATATTGAAACTTTTGATGTAACAAAACTGGTTTTGTGATGTTGATCATTAATTGTTTCACAAAATCTGGCAGATAATAAAGTATGTTTATGTTTAGGGGTTGGGTGTTCATGTATAGGGTTGTCATTTTGTTGGTGGAAGATATGAAAATAAATATTATAATTAATATATTATTTTCATAAAAATGGAAGTGGTTTTTGTACTTAATCTCACTAAGAACGTGCATATTGATATTTTCCACTGAGTGTACACTCAAATAAGGCATAATTTCGTAACAGGATTTTTGAAATAAAACTAAAAAACGCATTTATTGAACTTTCCACACTGTGTACATTCAAATGAAGCATAATTTCATAAGAGGATTTTTGAAATTAATAAAATTAATTTAAATTATTATTATTTTTTTTCCGAGGAGGGGGGAATGCTTTACGCACCATCAGGAGCCGATCGCGGCTCCCGGTGTGTGGGACTCGCCAAAGTGGCATACCCACTAAACCCTAACCTCCTTATCTAAGGGCTTCACCTGTCACACACGGAACCACCTGTCGGCATAACTTCGTATGTGACAACCCTTCCTTCCATAGCCGCTGTTAGGCTCTCATCATATGTACACCTTATATTTGTTTAGCAGCCATAATTTTATTAATGTACATTGCCACGGTTTTCCAGCACTCTTCCGAACGCAGCATCAACTTTATCATGGTCTCCACCTTGACCTCGGTTCCTATCGCCTTATTCATTTCCTGCCGCTCATCCTTCCATTTCTCACAGTCAAATAACGTGTGTGTTACGTCGTCATATATTCCATCGCAGTAGTTGCATGCCGCACTTTCTCAGATCTTAAAACGCTGCAAATAGCTACCAAAACTCCCATGACCCGACAAAACCTGGGTTAGAAAGTAACTTACTTCCCATGTTTCCGGTTTAACCATTCCGCTATCTCCGGAATAAGAGTCCGCGTCCACTGCCCAGACGTCTCCGACTGCCATCTATCTTGCCACATTCTCAAAAGTTTATCCCTGGCTCTGGCTTTAATATCTTTCTTAGTGTTCGAGTCATATGCTCCTATTTTCCGTGCTTCGTAAATTTCCAGTCCTTCCCTCGCCTTTAGGTCCCATGGCGGTAAGCCGGCTATTACCAGTAGCGCGCTTGTTGAGATTGTTCTATATGCACAAACTACCCTCAATGCGATGGGCCTCTGAGCCGTTAGCAGAATATTTGTGGCCGTTTTCTTTCCTAATGCACATGCCCAGACCGGGGCTGCGTACAAAACCTTGGCGGCGACGACGTTCGCCAACAATCTCCTCTTGCACTCTCTTGGACCTTCTATATTGGGCATAAGCCGTGAAAGTCGAGCTCCTGCTTCTATACCCTTGTTTACTGCCTTAATAATGTGAGGTATAAAACTCAGTCTTCGATCGATTTCGACCCCTAAATAAGTCAATTGGTTCTTCCATTCTATCTCCACGCTCCCGAGTCTTAACTTTGGCTTCTCGAACTTCCTTCTATCGGTGACCAAAATTGCCTCCGTTTTTTCGACCGCCATCTGGAGCCCTTCTCTGTCTAACCATCCCTTGGCTCTACTCAGGGCTTCATTGATCCTATTTTCCAAAGTTTCCAATTTTTCTGCCCAGCAGACAATGAGAGCGTCATCCGCAAATCCCACGATAGTCGTATCCGGTGGTAACTTCATTTTAATAAAATTGTCGTACATGATGTTCCATATGATTGGACCGATCTTAGAGCCTTGAGGTGCACCACACAGCATTTCCTTCTTCAGGACCCAGCCATCACCAAAATAGAACACCCATCTATTACATAGATTAATTTTAATTATTAATCAGCTTATTATTAATAATAGTAATTATTTAATGTAATGTAATTTAAAGAAAAGTAAATTGTTAATTATTAATAAACTATTCGTTTAAAGTTTTTTCTGTTTGTTTAACTAAAATAAAAAAATTGTTTAGTTGTTATTCTATTTAAAATATGAAAACTTTTTATAACAAAGAACATAAACACTATGGCGAAAGTTTCGTTTTCGGGATTAACTTTTCCTTGATTGAAGAGAGAAAAAGGAAGAAGTCACATATTTCTGTAGCTGATGAAATGGAAGAGTAGAGTTGAGGCTTCATGGATTGATAATAGACTGATGGAATTCTTCCCTTGAAGGAATGTGAAGGTTTATTTCCAATAGGGGAAACTATATTAAATTCAGAGGCGTTACGAATAAAACACTCCGGGCACAGGTGGCTTGCAAGAGTCAAATTCAATTTTGTACTATTGGAAAATTGTCAATAACAAATCATTGTAGCAAAATAAATAGTTATGTCGTATGCGTTTGGATAATATTTAAATTAAAATAAATAGAATATGCAAGGTTTATAAATAAGTATTTATGACCATTATACAGGATGTTCAGAAAATGTCGTCCCAAAATTTAAGTGGTGATTATATGGATCGAAATAAAGAAAGAGTTCTTATAAACACTTGTCCGGAGACCGGCCATTTTGTGTTTTTTGTTGAAAAATAATTATAGCTTTTGAAATTATATTTCAAGTCATCATTGTGTTTACAATGATGGCTACAATGTTGTAGCCAATGAAGTGTACCTTCACCAAGATTTTTTTGCACATTGTTCACAATTCACCTTCTGTATACAGTGTGTTAGTAAATTCCCTCCTATCCACCTTAACTTCTGAATGAATTTATATAGAGCCAAACCCTTTCGGAAATGTTAACTTGGTCACCTGAAATTTCTTTTATAATTTTTTGATTTAGCATCTCCCGTAAAGAGGGAAATTTTAGAGGTATTCAAAATTTTCAAATGCGAAATTTTGTGACATGTCAAAAGGGCATAAAAAGACAAAATGAAAGGCGCTCACAAATATTTTTTAATGACCCGAATCAAAATGGCGTCATTAAATGTATTTGAGACTTTTTAATCATAAAATTGCTAAATGTGTGAAATAAAAACAGTTTTAAAAATTTTCGCTTGACTTAATCTGAAAGAAGTATTCAATGTTGAACTGAAATTTACCTGTCCTCCAAAAGTTTGGTATATTCGGGCACATTCAAAATACAAAAAGAACCACCATGAAATTAAATTGCTTTTTAAGGTAAAACTAATGGCACCAACAAATTCTACTTTTAACTTGATTAAAAATAGATAGACAAATAGAGGTTATAACGTATTTTCCATGGAAGATTTTTTCAATGTTATCCATTTTTCCATGCGAAAGAACAGCCTGTATAAAATTTTGTCCATTTTAAAGAAAAAACGTAAGTTTCCAGATAAAAAATGTTATTTTAACTTTATTTTTCAACTTGGAAATAAAGTGAATTCATTCCCAAAACTACAATAAATATCCTATAAGACACAACCTGTAAATTGTAACAAATATTTCAAAACACTCATTCTTTTAGTTTTGGGAGCACGTAAATATTGCATATTCTCTGTTTCAAAAATAAAATAAAACTTTGAATCTGTTTTGTGGAATAATAAATACATTGTTTTGGAAATGGAGTTACTTTAATTGCCACGTGAAAAGAAAAGTGCGAAGTTTTAACCGAAAAGTCCTAAAAAATGGGACAAAACTTTAAATCTCTGAAACGAAGCGAGATAGGATAGTGTTTAGTTGCAAATGAATTGATAACCCAGAGATTTTTGACAGATTGTTCACCATTTACCATGTTATTAATTATTGCCAATTCTAAACCTATCTTTGAAAAGTAATTTTCTCATAAATAAATATTTGTTTTCGAGGTAACCACGGTGACAGTTACTACTTGTGTAGTACAGCAGCAATAATGAATACTACAACCAGAGGCGTTGTAAAATTAATTATAATTATAACGACTAAACTCTGCGAATTCATTTAAAACATTCCTTCACTGCTCAACATTGTTTTCAACTCCCTTTGTCTTTATTGTCTAATGAAAACCTTGAAATATCCTTAAGGCTGTACCTCCTGGAGGCTTTTTGTTTTGCTTGACAAATGCAATTAAATATAAGAAAAGGAAAATTATATTGAAGTTGTTTTTCTATCTATTTTTCATTGTACTAGATTGACAGAAATAATGTTAGTTATAAATTAATGACTATTACTTAATTATATATTTTTTCATTTCATGTTAAGTGTGTGTGTGTGTGTGTGTGTGTGTGTGTGCGTGAACGCGCGCTTGCGTGTGCGTTTATGCGTGTGTCAATTAAAATGTTAATAATAATAACAACAACCATTTCAATTCTTATTATAGAAATAATGGTTGATTGTTGTATTGTAAGACATAAAGAATCCACCGCGTAAGAATTAGGTGCGCACGGCAAATCACAGTTAGGAAATTTAAAAAAAAAAAATTTTACTTTGATTTTTAACGGGGGGGGGGGGTCCAAGAGTCGATCTCTCGTATCAATATCGTTTTTTTTTTTTTTTCATGAGAGGTGTTTTACACTTATTGGTTAAACTAAATACAGAGTCGAAATTGACTTGTTTAAAGCTTTTAATATATTGTCAAAACAGATTTAAAAGATCTTGAGTTGTACAATATTTTGCCTTATGAATAAATCAAGTAATTTTAATAACAACGAAGTCTATTTTACAAAATTTATTTTGTTATTTTATTATAAAGATGGTTTTAAATTTTATTTCTAGAGAGAGCTATGGATTATTTTATGTTCAGCTCTCTCAACATTAGATATATTTAATTTCCCCTTTTGAATAACCTACTTAATTATCTAAGTACACAAATTATTAATTGCTTCTTATACATAGTGGAAATATTCTCATAATACTCGTACTTGTACTTATAAAATTTAAAATTATATTTTATTTTGATTTAATTACAGATTTTCCTCGATTCTTTAAACCTGATTGGCAGGTATCGTAAGATCTTTACATCACTTAATTTTACAATAAAGAAAATTTTAATCAAAATCATACTATTTAAAAAATAAATATACTTAACGTAAATACTTGACATTAAGTTTGTTTTAGTTATACTGGTTTCGTTTTGATATATTGACATTCAAATGATTTTAAGTTTTTTAAAGATTTACTGGTTATAATTTGAACTTATTGGTATTAATTTGATTTTAAGTTCATTTTTACTTTTATTATTAATTAAGTGATTTTGGTTACGAGCATCCCTTATATAAATTTGAAATTGCAAACTATTTACATAATTTTTTGAGTTTCTGTTACAGAACTTTAAGTTTCCCTTCAACACACTATTCACTTTTCTTTCTTGATAATGTTTAGTGTATATTGTTTTCATTTTTCACTTAACACAAGATTTTTTGATACCTTAACTTGTCTTCGAAATACACTAATTAGTCTGATTTATAAACCTGTTTAAATTTAGAAATTAAAAACTTTTTTTTTTGGAATTTGTATTACGTCCAGTAGGTTTGACGATTGTAAATTAACTGAGATTTAGTTTTCAAGCGTCACCTCCACCTATTAACGTGATTAATAATTTCAAATTAACTTTGTTTTTACGAAGGACTTCATTGGTTATTACATCGCGGAGTTTCTTCTGATTGGATTTTCTCCTTTATAAATTAATTTGCATTCTTTTGCTTATAGTATGGTTCACTAAGGTGCCAGCTCAGGGTTTTATTTGTATTTTGTTTATTTTCTCGGGAACTTGTAGTTCAATAAACCATAGACTTGAAACACATCCTTATTGAAACCTGAACTTGTCCTGCACTCTTGTACGATTTAATTGAGTCTTATTGTTAATTTATTTTAATTTTCAATAGTAATTATTTTAAATTGATTACTTTATGAATATATCTCTGACAACGTCATAGATAGAAGTTTATGATATTATTTAAATCATACTATAACACTTCTATGTTTGCTAATTAATTTTTTATAGTATTTATTTTAAAGAAATTCATATATGAATATATCTCTGACAGTATGTAATAAATGTTACTATTCAACATCTAGAACTACAATGTTGTTGTAAGTTTTATTCTAAAGAATTCACTCTAGAAAGAATTTTCATCCGGAGAATTACATTGACAACTTTAAAACGAAATGGTACAATGTAGAAGAATATGAATTCATCATAGTTGCCACTGTTATGTAACCATTCAGTTTTTAATATGAGATGATTTTTTTTTTTTTTTTTAGTTAAAAAAATAAAATAATCTACTATTGTTAGTAAAAATATAAAGCGATTTTGTAACAGAAATGCAGTTAACACTTCTTAATTATATTAGGTAGATGTGATGGTATAATGGAATTTTTATTTAAAATAAAAAATAATTGTATCTCACTCAATTGAATTATAATATTACACATTGCTATAAGCATTTATGTTTAAACACATAATTACATAATTTACGAGGAATCTAATTAAGTAATAAAACAAACAAATAATTGATTTTCGCAGAAACACAACGAGTTAAGGATCACTTCACAATTTATTATTTATTGTTTAAAAATGCTTACTCTGCGCTACTATTATTAAAAATACACTTGACCATAAATGTAAAGAAAATATGTTTGTAATTAGATACTATATAGTTTGGAGTTTAGGTTTTATTTAGACTCCAAAGTAAATAATCATTAAAATTAAGCTCATATTGTAAAATAATTATTAAAAACAGTCTCATATACTGTAATGTAATTACACATTAGTTACTAGAGTTTTTAATATCATAGCTAGTGAGCAACTTGTATTCCAAACAGATTTGTAGTTCAAACAATTTAATATTTAATTTATTGAAATGAAGTCGACCTATTTATTGCCTTTGTATTGTCCAGTTCATTAGAGATTATTGTGAACTACGAAACAAACAAATATGCCCCGAAAATGTTGGGTAAACTTCCAAGTCTAAATACAAACCTATTATAATAAAAATAACAGAGTATATATTATTAATAATATTAAATTAAAAGAAAAGAAAATTACATTAGTTATAACATTTTCAATCTTTTGCGTCAGAAATAATGTGAGTTAATTTAGAATATTTTATCAGTATTTGTTGATACTAATAAAGTGTTTACTGTAAGATAAAAGGTTAGGTTGGATTAGGGCGTATTTGTTGATTCTGATAGTTGTGCCTTTTATGTGCATTTTATCTAAGGGATTGTGGTTAGCCCATTTTTCAGTTGTAGTTTACAGTATTAGAAATAAGGAATAATAATTTCTGCCATTTTCATAAAGTGGTTTTTCATCAAGTAATTTTCTTTATATGATTTACATTTCACAAAGTTGTTATTAAAGGTTTTAGATTTAGATCATATGCTTAGGTTGAAATATTTGTCATAAAATGAAATATAAATTTGTTAAAATTGTTTCTCCATAAATTGTTTGAAATATTTCACTGTTTTATTAATAGATTTTTACAATTTTAAGATTTGAATACAAATATTATTTTGCTTCAAAAACATCTCCCTTCTGCATGAAATAAATATTTTAATATTTTATAAAATTTACCCGACTTGTATATTTACAAACCTTTTTTAACTGTTAAATTCAATTTTAATATTTTTCACCCACTTACTCCACTTCTGTATCTATCACATTTATTTTACTTCGGTTTCCAGGTATTGCATGAACTAACAATATATTTATAAAGTAGTAAAATCATGTATTGGAAAACCATTTGCATGGAACGGACGTTAAGGTTCGTAAATCAATTGAGTTGGGCAATTGGAATCTACCTAAACAATAAAGAAACGTATTACGTCAGGAAAGCTGGATATTAAATGTAATAATATTATATCCATGTCACTATAATAGCTAATAAATATTATATATTTTATACTAAGTAGCTAATCCAATCTATAATTTATTTGCTTTGCTTTGTTTCTATAAAAATAATTACTATATTTCTATATATCACCAATCGTAATTATTACTTTAAGTTCTTTGATTATGAAACTAAGAAAAGTTGTTGATAATATATCATAATATATTAAGAATTAACATTGTCTGTGACAATTTAAAAGAAAATTATTGAATAAAATTCAGATTAAAAATTTGATAAGAAGAATTATTGGTTTTATGATTTCACTAGGTTCTAGAATTAAAATTGTTGTAATTCTATGGTGATAGTTGTAAAGTATTTTTGAAATTTAATTGTCCTATTTGTTAAGGAATTGGTAAGAAAAAAGTAATATAACAATATAAATATTATATTATAACAAATAACATTCTACTTGTTATTGTTTTTGAACAATCGTCGTAAAACCTTTGATAGTAATGTATTTAATAATAATAATAAGAATAAGATATTATAACTTAAAAATTGAGGAACTATCATTAAAAAACTTAAAGGATAAAATAAAGCAAAAGCTTAAAGATTCAAATATTTAATAGTATAAATGAGCTACAATTGTTTCGCCTTGCGGCATCGTCGGGCAACTCGCTCAGTTGCCCGACGATGCCGCAAGGCGAAACAATTGTAGCTCATTTATACTATTAAATATTTGAAACTTTAAGCTTTTGCTTTATTTTATCCTTGAATATGGAGTTTCAACAAGAAATATCTGCTATTACATTAAAGTTAAAAAACTTAAAAGTTATAACTAATTTAAGGGGTGGTGTGTCAACATCTTCTTAGTTAGGATATCAAGCCTGCTACCTTCTATATGATATCTATTGATTTAAAATAAAACTCCTAATTATCCCTAAACTTTATAATTCAATAAGAAAATAGTTTAAATACTTGTGGAGTTGCACTCTTGTTTCGGACCAGTTTCGATGGAAAAGAAATAGTATTATTAATTTAATGAATCAATAATATTTTAAAATAGCGAATATAAATTTCTATATCGAACTGTTTTTATCATTTCAATATTCACTGTAACGCAAAACACATTTGGAAATTTCAATCTCCAAATATTATTAAAAAACTATAACTAAAACACATAATGTTCCACAATAAATGAAAACACTATTTGTTAAATAAAATACCATTACATCATACTCAGTTTACACCAATATATCTATCAGTTTGATCTTCTGGTTCAAGGACCACCGAATATTGTTTACCTTACATATGCTGTCCTAATTGGGACATGTAGTCAATACAACGTAAAAATTGCATTTATGTGTAAGAATAATAATCCACGAACATAAAATAAATCATCAACACAATTAACGTTAGAAAGTTTAAATTGTTACCATTTCGGTAACATAGCTACCATCCTCGGAGGGTTATACAAAACTAAGTGTAACACTTTAGCCAATCTAAAGGGTCAGACAGGTTTCCCCGCCTATCTAGAAAGTGGAAGGGATGACGTGCCGCTCAATCCAACTACTCTAATATTACTTTCAATGAAGATGGAACAAAGATATATGTACCAATACACGTTATATATTTGGTTTATCATCAATTTAATATGTCTTGCTTTTTAAAAGTATTATCGTAATTATTTTGCTTTCTACATTAAAAACAAATACAATTAAGTGTAAATGTCATATGTTTACTACATCTGATAGGTGTGTGACGTAGCACCCAATAAGGTTTCCTTTTGTTCTGATCACAGGTTTATCTTTCTTTGAAATCTCTTTATATTTCCAACTATTTTCTCCGCTCCTTTAGAGAGATATATTATATAGATGTTATCTTGATTCTCGAGTGCTCTTCCAATATCGTTATTTCTCCATATCATAGCCAATTTGTATGCAACTTCAGAACCTTTTTCCTATCAAAATGTTCTCTTTCTGTAGTTACAGTTTTCTCAAACAAGTAGGAAATAAAAATCCAAATGAAAGGTGGAGATAAAATGTTAATTTGTTTTTTAAATATTTTATATAATGATTATAAAGTCTATTAATTGGTTTGTCAAAGATTCATTACTTGCATGTCACTAAAGCCTAAACAGCACGACCAATGTTGATAACTTTTACGTATATTTTAATTACTTTTACGAGTAATTTTTTTTTTTCAGAAGTTAAAAATCTTACTATTAATAACATAAAAATATTCAAAATTGTATGGAGCTATTGGAAAAAAAAATCCTTAATATTACCACTAAGAACAAAAACCAAATTTACTACTCGCTCTTTACTTAATATTTTCTTTACTGAAAAACAAAATCTTGATAATTTAGTGAAACTAATTCATAAACAATGTCTATAACGGTAAATAATTACATCATTTTTATTTTCGAAAAATAATTGAGTTAATTTTAATATCATAACATCAACTGTACTGTTAACCTGGACGTGATCGTGTTTTATCTGCAACAATAATGTCCTTCTATGCGTAGTTTGATTTAGAAACGAAATGTAAGATTTCAGGAAAGTATACAACAGAATACATAAATCAAAATTGTCGTATAACAATCCATTAAAATCGAAGGGATTGTAAGTGGTATTTTTGAAAAACTTCCACGTGTTTTAAATACATCAGTAGCTATAATAATCCATTAATATTCATTGTGTTTTTATTATATTTTCATTTGAACTTTACTTTCACGTTTTTGTGTCACATTTATTTATACAAATAATTTAACTCAAATAATGTCCCCTACCACAAGTTAGGTACAAACAACAAAAATAAAGTTTGGGAAACATTTCTTAGAATGTTATTATTATTATTATTAGACTAATTAATTATGTTTTGTTAATATTAGTTTAGAACGCTCAGATGATGGTAACTTGGTTACCAAACATTTACATCAGGGAACTTTAGCAACATAGGCTTTGTTTCCCATTTGCCAAAAGTTTACTTGTGTTGTACCTAACTTGTGGTAGGGGACTTAGTGTTTACAACTCTTATATATGTATTATTTTAGACATTTAAAATAATACGGTATTATTTCAAACATTGTATTATAACATTTAACTGATAAACTGTAAAAAGGCGTCTGTACGTTTATTTACGGATTTTGAAAATCTGTAAATCATTAAGAAACTTAATATGTTATTCTAGTGTTTGAAACAAACAAAAATTGTAACAATATTGTTTAAAAAATATCGAAATAAATAATTGATTGTATTTATAAAACTATACATACTATAAACAAAAAATACAACCTTCATGTAACTAAATAAATAGTTCTATAATAAACACACACAAACAATCACAGCGTTATCTCAAAAGGATACACAATTACTCAAAGTTTAAATTGAAAATCAACTGCTTGTGAAATACGAAAAGTTTTATGTGGATTCAATATACATAATGACATAAAACTAATCACGTTGTAGGCATCTTAATTGGAGGAGTAAATGTGTTAATTCTAATCTACGAGATTAGTGAGTCGTGAAATAAAGGACACTGCGAAGATAACAAAATAAAGTTTAAGAAGAAACATGTGGTTTGTCCCGTAAATAAAAAGAGATATTACAACCTCTTAGTTATCTTGTCGCAACTATATAAAAAAAATTAAAATGTAATTAGTAAATTAATGCAGAATAAATCAAATATATTGTTGTCACTTAATATCTTGAAATACGTAGTAAGTTTGAAAACTTGGGAGATTGTGTGGATATTTTCATTTCAAGATAACCTTTTTTAAAATTTTTGTAGACAAAGAATTTAAACAAGTCGAATTTTATTTTTCATAAGCATCAAGTACGTTGCGTTTCTAAGTGCTACCAAAATCGTTTTTAATTGCAGAAAATCTTTATATACGAATAGCGGTTTTTAAAGATTCCATATGGGATAAGGACTTTAGTTAATAGGTACCAGATGTTTATAGTTAACAAGAAAATATATAAAAATAAAACAAAACATAACAGAAAAATATTTAACTCTTTTAAAAACAATAAAGGCTATTTTAGTTTATGAATCACTGTACTTAATAAAATTAAAAACTAACTTTAAATATATTCTTATTTGTTTCTTTTAATTTAGCTGAATGTTTGAGTTATTTTCAAATTTAACGTAAATTTATCTCCTCAAAGATCGTTTTCAATTATTCTAGCAATGTTGTGTAATAACAGTTATTTTACGAAAACTTTTTAACATCCGATTTCAAAGTTTTATTTTACACAGGCAGTATGTAGAATAACATAATTAAAACCTATGTACAACGTTCTGAATGTCGTAAATGCTGTGAAGTCAAAGAGAATGTAAATTAATTTTATATCTATGGGATTAAAGCAGTTTTTCTTCATTCTCCAAAATTCTGGAAGCTCTCCAATACTCTCACAGCTCATTACTTATTCATGTAAGGTAACATGTGGTTGATTTAGTTACGTTTATTCGCAAAATAAAGTTTTTAAGACTCTTCTCAGTGACTTAAGATTCATTTTGTCGTAATGTTATTTCATTTCCTTACTGGTTTCCAAATAATCACGTCAATTGATCGTGTTCAATATTAAACGGTGAATTTTTTAAAATTTTTGCCAGCCAATTATCGCCAATCTGACTTACCATCACAATAGTCAATAGTCACTTTTCTCTTCGTTATCACCATCATTTTCATATTATAATTAGAATCCATTTTACATAAGATTCGGTTTATATTAATTAAAAATATGGAACTATAAGATTATTGTAATATAAAATAGTATAGTTTTAAATCATAATACATTATTATTTTATTTAAATTTGTAAATATTTTGAAATTTATACTAATTGTTTTAGAATATTATTTTTTGATATATTTATTATCTTAAAAACAATGATGTACAATTATTATAATTTAATTTGAAACAATTTTCGTAAAATATTTAAAGAATTTAAAATATATAACCATTGTGTTTAAATTCAGTAAACTATTAAACAGTTCAATATTGTAATTGAAACTCAAGTGTATTGAATTGGAGTTAAAATTAAAATTCGTTTTGTTATAAATATTATTAAAATAAACCTAACATTACTAGTTCTAAATGGAATAAAGGTTGTATATTTTACAACAATAATTCATACTCATTATATTTTTAATTGTTTTAGTTTCATTGCAATTACAATGGTTAAATAAAACGCAAGCTTTATTAATTAATAATTAAATTTCATGTAACACTATACATTAAAAATAACATATTTAATTCTCTCATAATATATATTTTGTTGTTAGTAAAAAAAAAAAAAAATCATTATATAACTAAATAGAATTTAAACAGAGTTGTTAGCCTGCAAAATTATGAATTTATTCAACTAATGTAGGTTAATTATTTTGACGTCAATTATCCTTCTGCTTTGTTACCGGTTTCGACGGTATACAGTCATCTTCAGGTCCGGGACATCATTATTATTTACTTCGTTTATATGTAGATATCTTTTATAAATAACATTTTAATCATCTTAATTATTAATTTATACTGGTTTATTTCTTATACTTATATATTGTATGTAGTTGACTAACTACATCTGTTGACTACAATAAATAAACTCTTAAATATTTAAACCGGTGAGAGTAACTTAAAACAAATATATTGTAAACCAAACGAGATAATAGAGTTAGTAAAATCACAAAATGTAATAACTAACTTTCAAAAGAAATATGTTTTTTCATAAAGTAATTATAGAATAAATTTCAATAATATTGCGTAAGTCAGTGAAGGATATAGAATAGAATTATTTGCAAAACTAACAGGCCAACAAACGTTGGTAATGATAACCTCCGTGCTTTACTAAATATATCTGTATGTATATACTACACAGAATACAAGTATTGAAAACACGTTTTTGAGACGTTAACAACACTAATGAAATCTGGAGAATATATAATTACTATACAAAAAATCTAGATGTAAAATTTGACGTCGGAGATTTAAAAACCAACATTCAAATTGTCATTAGTAGTTAATTATAAAGCTACCCATCGATTAAGTTTCATTTTTTGTAAATTAATTATATAGTTTTTACATTTAAAACACGAAGTAAAGTTCTATTTTTAAATTCAACATAAAGTATAACAAAGTGACACCATATATCTTGTTAGTCTGGATTACGCCATTCTCCTTGTAACCAAGGATTTATAGTATTCCTCTACACCTGATACTACAAATTGCTTGAAATGTCAAATAATTGGAATCTAGTCTAAGACTGCATAACAATAGTGGGATGTTTATTTTGTTTTTCTAAATATTACATCAAATCTTCTACTATTGTGTGAGAAACACTAATGATTAAAAACTTATACGTTACGATTTGTTGCAGGAATATTAGTAAATCTTTAAGGCGTTGTTAGTTGAAAATTGAAATTAATCGAACAATCGATTTTTATAGATATATTTTAATTGAAATGTTTACTTAACGTGACCAGCATTGGCATCAACGGTGGACAGGATTGTACGTAGTGAAATGTTTATTCCGTTATTTGAGAAAAAATCCACAATACCACTTTTCCAGTGCGATGAAACATTCTTGTGTGTTTTATAATATAATGAGTTTTCCCTCATCATGTCAAAAAACATCATATGTTCCAAGAGAGGGGGAGAGGGATGAAAACCACAATCAGTAGAGATAATTAAAATTTAAGTGGAATGGCGATACTTTCTTATCGTATTCTTGTTTATAAATAATATGTAGGTGCACTTGTTTGTATAAAATCTCAACTGCAATGATTGTAGCTGTGTTGCCTACTTCCTCGTCGTAACTTGTTTATTGGGTTTTAATTAAAGCTGATAAAGCTTCCCTACCTAAAAAACAATCCATGGTTTACTAATAACACCTGCATGTAGGTGTTTAAACTTCTTAAGTAGAAAATTATTATGGTAAAACAACACTAATTGTCAAAAAAATCATCTCAACAAATGACATATAATGAAAAATTAATGTCATCTCTTCCATACAGCAAATTATTTGATCTTGTGATAATGCATTCATAGAAACAAAAACTTACAAAGTAGTTTTAATAAGTACCAATAACCGTGAACAAAAGACTAGTTTCATATTTTTAAAATAACATTTTAGCAATATATAAAGACAAATTTTAAATATTACACAATATAACAAATGTTAAATAAACAGGTTGTATAGCAAGTTATTATTTTTTACATAATATTTTTATTTTTACTTGAATGTAATACTGGAATATATTCGAACCAGAAACCGAAGCTTTTACCTTTCTCAACCCTTGGAAGCTTTCTAACCAATCTTACCTCCCTCTCTACAAAACAGTTTTGTAGAATGAACTTGACAGCTTTTATTGAACAAAGTTAACAATGGATTTCCCTCGAGTTTTCTTCAAGAGTCAAAAACACTCTTGAAATAAAATGTTACAATATATTGTACCCCCCCCCATAAAACTATTGAAACTGTACTCTGTTATAAAATTGTATTTCATACTTGATTATCAATTATTTCAAAAAGCTTGTAATTTTTTTTACATTTATGTGTGTTTTCATATGTTGACTGATTCCTATTGTCAAAGAATACCATCTACAAACTTGTGATGTAGCAAACACGCGTATTCTTGTTTTAAGAAATATTTAATATTATAGGATTGATCATATTTATGATATGGTTTAACGGTATGATTGGTATTTTTTATGTATGTAAAAACAAATAAATAAACGAAGTTTCAAGGGAATAGATCAAATCAAGTAACCTTTTTCTTGATTACGTTTGTAATTTATCTTAGTTATTTTGACTACTCAAGCTTACCTATATTTCTGGGATTTTTTATTGTTTTATTATTATTAATTTTAGTCTCCAATAATACTTAGCCTTAGGCTACTTGGCTGTGTTGTAGTTTTTAACTTTTTTTCATGTTCTAGGTTTATTACTTGTTGATTTATTTATAGTTTCGAATCATTGTCTATTAGTTTTATACACAAAAATGGCGATTTTTAAAGTATTGGCTTATCAAAATAAAATTCGTTATGATTTCTTGCTTTCCTGAAATTGCATTTTATCTTGTAGAATATTAAAAATTTGATGGACACTTGAAGTTACAAATTTAAAAACAATTATGTTCGTTTGGCTTAAATGTAAAATTATATAACTAAACACGAATTAAATATATTGCAGAATGGAGAGGTTTTGTTTTTTAATCTTGTAATTATTTAACGTAATTATATTCTTAGCAAATTTCTAATTACTAACGATTTTTTTTAATGAGATAATTCTGTATGCATATCTTTCATAGAATTGAAATAGATGAATGGCTAAACCATCGTATAGTTGGCCACAATATACGAAAACACTATGACTATAATATTTCAAATTTTAAGGTTATATGCTAAAATTCCAGGTCCAATTGCTGGAAGGATTCAGAAGGAAATGGTGTAAACTCAGCAAGGAGAGAGAGAGAGAGTAGGAAGTGGCAGGAAACATAGTTGTTGAATGCCAGTGCTAATGTGAATGTATGTCGATATAAGGACCATATATCGCGAACTGAGAGCTCTCTGTCAGATCTACTTCTCGTTGGACTCCAGTGTCACTGGATTATTAACTATCATGTTAAAATACGTAATTCATTTTAATTATAGTATTGTTTCTGTTAACTACTAAAGAAAAACATAAACATAACTTAATCAATTATTAATTGATTATTCGGTATTAATTATTTAATAAAAAAATACGTTGTTAAATTTATCCACATTAAATTGTAAAAAAATATAAACAGAAAAAATAATATCACTTAACTTGAATGTAACCAAAATTTTATTAAAGTCTGTTAGAATTACTTTAGATTGCTATTTTTAATAATGGATATTAAGAAATATGTTTAATGTTGTGCGGTTACTGAAATGTATTAAAGTTCAGCTGTGTTGAATTTGATTAAAATCGATCATTTGAGATAAATTCCATTATCGTTATTCTCAAGTGAATATTATTTCTGGTTTCAGATATGTCGTTTACAGGTAAACCAAAAAAGGAAATCGATTTCTAGAGGTAACTAAAGAAATATTGAAACGTATCAAACAGTCATATCAGTGTATTAAGTGATAAAAAACTTAATTTTGGAGTCAATGTATTTTTGGAAAAAAAACTTGTAGTAATTTCATTCTAATTTAGTATACAATTTATACTTTGACTAAATGTTTAGGTTATCACTGATCAATACTAGTAAAAATTTCAATAGTAATAAATATATATGTAAACAAATTTTGCTACATTTTCCTATTAGTATGAACGTTGTTTGGATAGTCAAGATAGAAAATATCTGAATTTGAAGCTCAGAAGATTTCATATGTATTACAATTAATTTTCATATACTTTTACTAATAATCTGTCAGTTTTATACTCCAAATTTCACCTTTTATTATCATAGTAGTTGATTTTTAAAATTATTCCTTTCAAGTAGAAATTAAATTTTGTTAACCCTTATTTAAGATATGCAAATATGAATAAAGGCAATATTCGAAGTTGTTTATTTCATTGTAGAGAAACATATTTCAAACAGATTTCTAACGAATTTGTTAAAACAAGTTTATCATTAAAATGAAGTCATTTAATTTGTTGATACAAACGAAGTTGTCTTACAAAACAACTTAAACCGTTCAAGTATGCTATACATTTACAAGTTTGCCACTGAAAGAGTTTCAGGTACGTCTTGTAAAAGACAGTTGTCACTAACTCTTTTTTTGGAAATGTTAATGTTGTAACTAGTCCAACGAATACTAAATAACCGATTTTATATTTAAAACTCACAAACAAATTAAATAATACAGTACTATCTGTATATTCATCCTAAAATGATAATGCATTGACAGTAGCGTAATTATGGATTACGGTTCAGAGTTTCACATTGCTGATGTCTGTGATATGTATTTTGCACATTTCTATAAGACCTAAAGATCAAACGTTTTGAACTATCAATTGTCTTAATTAATAACTTAGGCTTTAAAGTCATGCGATACTATAATAAACAAAATAAAACATATTAATTTCCTTATTTTACACTTAAAATGTCCCTATTAACTTAAGGAGAAATCTTTTTTATTGTTGTGTAAACTTTTCGGTCGACATAGTTTTATAAAAAAAGGAGGGAAGAGAACGTAAAATAAAACTCTAAGCCTTAGAATATTCTAATAGTTTCAAGCTCGGAAAAGAACAAAATTTGGTTAAGATAAATTCAATAGGAAATATGAAAAAGAAGGATCTAACCCAAGAATTCGTTTAAAAAGTTGTAAATCCAGCATGAGTCCCTCGGGATTTGATGTGACATGGATCTGTCATATGTATTAAAAGTATAAAATTCAATGATACATAATAAATAATAAAACTTTCAACCATTCAGATATCTAACTGGAGAGTTTATAAATGTCTCCTTCTTCAGTTAAAACATTAATAATATCTACGGCTACGATTTAAAATATAAAAACATGGGGGGGGGGTTGGATAGTGAGAGAGAGAGAGAGAGAGAGAGAGAGAGAGAGAGAGAGAGAGAGAGAGAGAGAGAGAGAGAGAGAGAGAGAGAGAGAGAGAGAGAGAGAGAGAGAGAGAGAGAGAGAGAGAGAGAGAGAGAGAGAGAGAGAGAGAGAGAGAGAGAGAGAGAGAGAGAGAGAGAGAGAGAGAGAGAGAGAGAGAGAGAGATGATGGACGAGTTGAGTCTGTTAAGAACCGTGTTTGGGCACAGACATCCGGGTGTTCTTGCTATTTTCTGCCCTTAATGTAGAGTTCTTTATATTTGTGATGAAATCACCAAGTTAAATACTTTAAATCGGAAAGAGGTTTCTACTTCAATTGCATTCACTTTCATCCAAGTGGAACTTCCGCTGCTTGGCGTCTCGACATCCTGAAAACGCCTGATCTCGCAGAATTTGGCCATGAGGACCAACTATGACTACCAGAAGACATACCACCTAACTGGACCCACCGTATTCGTCAACAGCCAAAGGGGATTCCGCCACAATTGGTGTCAGCTCGGGAATGGAAATAAGGGCCACCCTTATCCCTTACTCACTATAAAAGAGCCACCGAAGGAAAATGCTGAGTAAAAGTGATTGGAAAAGACACGTTGAGCTCACTGTAAGTCTGAATTGGTATACACATGTTTCCGTTCCTTACTTTAGGATATCATTTTCATTACTTTAATTGGGAAACTGGTATGAATTATTAGCGACAAAAAAAAATTAAAAAATTAAATTAATCTAACCTTTATAGAAACTATCTTTTTTTGTTCGAATATGAAGTCTATGTTATTACTTATAACATTAATACTTTTTAAGAAAAATCACATGATTATATTATTACAATTGTAACATAGTTGCACGTTGATAGGAATTGAATTGGTAGCTAATTAGAGTTGTTACCAAACCCTAGATTAGGTTGTTATAATCGGTTTATTAACACCCACTGCTCCATTAGAATTAATTGATTTGTAACCGATAATGGTTAACACAGCCACTGCACATAAATTCTATAACACCCAGTTTAGATTTGTAACTGAAAGTGATTTCAATCATGAAATTATATTTTTATGTCGGAAAGTAGTAGTATAAAATATTGATTAGATAATGTGTTATCCTCGGCTTTAAAATAAACTCTTATTAGAGCACCATAATTATCATTTATTGAAACTTCAGTCTTTATAAAGCACCTGCTAAGTTTTGATAAATCACCTTTATAAAAAATAAATGTTCAAATGTTTATCTACTCTGTTCAGAAACAGTCAAACGCCAGATAAGTGTCAAGTTATCTAGATAGATATATTCTAGACGGAATGCGTTTTATTTTGTGCGTAACTTTCTACAGCACAAAACAATTTAATAAACAGTATAAAATGTAAACTTGAACTACATTCTTAAATAGATCATGCAGTCTTTTATTTTATTAAATATTTTGCATTCGCCAAAAAATGTTTTAAATGTCAAAGAAATCCACCATTTTAATTAGTTAGAGTTTACCCACGAACAAGAATCTGAAATAAAATATAATTTTAAGTTTTAGTACAATAATGCAATGTAAAATATAAATTTATAAATGAAAATATTCTATATTACAGCTGTTGGAACTCGTAATTAAACATAAATAAAATTAACCTTAAATAATAAAATATGTTAAAATACTTGATTAAGCAATTTAGTTGTTACTACAGGATTGTTTAATTTAAGTCAGATAATCTCTCCTCTAAACTATAAATGCCATTTTACAATATTGCATACGGTATCATTTTGATTTGTGTTAATATAATTATAAAATTTATTCAAGTGATTGAATATTTGGAATTATCTGTTGAGAATTATAGCTTATTTTCGTTCATCATTATGACAATTAAAGAAACAAAACAAAACACATACATTTTTAATATATCTTGTCACATATCGTGGACCATCGGATACAAGCATGGAGTGTTTGTGTAATGGAATCATAACAGTTTTAAACACAACAAATTGTATTGTTATTATGTATCATAATAAATAAGTTGGAGAAAATGTAAAATGTGGAAACACCTTTAACTCATTCATTACACAACAGTAAAATTATTCTTATTGCTGTATCATCGGAAACTTGTTTCATAAAAACTTAACATGTCATTATATTAATCAGACTTAGAACTGGTTTTAGATATTTGTTTAAATCAGAATAGTTTCGAAAAATACTAACAATAAATATCAGAAAAATATGGAAACGACTGGCTTTAACGACAAGTTATATACGCATCATTAATCAATATGCTGTCATAAAATGAATAAAAAAAATATATCAATGAAAATCCCCTCAGGGTAATATGAAATCTGTTATCTGCATTCAGTTTTATTATTTTGATTTATTGTTTTCAAATATTGATTTAACATGTTCAGACCCAAATAGTCAATGGAAAAAAACGATATATCAAAGTTCTGTAATTTATAAATTAAATACGTAGGATTTTAAGGCAATATTTATATTAAAAACCGTTATATCTGCTAAGTTAAATCTACTTTCATTTCTGTGTTATACTGTTAGCACTATAATTTACAATTTGTTAGTAATTTATACAATAAATCAAAATAAAATTTTATTACTCAATGTTGTTTAAAATATTCCTTATTTATTGTTTACACTGATGACCGACGGTACTTGATAGAATTCTATTTTAACAAATAAAACAAAATTTTTCATTTGTAAAATTCTATAATTTATTTGTGTACAAACTGACATGTAGTATTTGTAATGCTGCTTATGTTGGCCAAACTGGCCGTAGTTTTAAGTGTAGGTTAGGTGAGCATGAAAAGAGTTGGCGGTTAGGTTATAATGATTCTAGTTTTTCTACCCATTTAAAAAATCATGCACTGACAGGTTTTTATTCTAATGTTAATTTTGAAATTCTACATGTGAACGTAAAAAGTAGAAAATTAAATGTTTTGGAAATTTTAGAAATTAAGAGACTTTTGTGTAATGATGCTAATCTAGTTTTAAATGACCAAACGGAATTTTTGACATTTTCTCCTTTACTTCAACCTCTATTCAAGGATGGTTAATACCTGTGTGAATGACCTGTGGGGTTTTTCCCCCGGGTCTTTGTGCTTTGTTTGTTAACGGGAATTTCCTGCCTTTCTCAACCTTTTATAATAGTTATGGTGTGTATTGTATTTAGTCTTGTAAGAGCCTCGTCAATGCAGTAACTGGCGAAACCATGGTCGGCTATATCAAATAAATTATAGAATTTTACAAAAGAAAAATTGTGTTTTATTTGTTATTCCTTATTTCACAATATATTCGTAATTCTCGATACTAAATGATTCGCATATTGCTATATTTTAATTATTGCTATAATTAACAACATACCATTAAAGAGTTTCCAATGATTCACAAGCAATCCAATAAAATGAAAGTTTTGTTTTGTTTCGCATTTATTACAATTTATTTTTATTCCATTGTTTGAAAAGAATACTTGATAAAAACATGGTGTTTATTACATAACTCTAAATCACAATTATGATGCAAATAACTTACTGTGTAGTTACGTTGATCTTGGTTGGTAAAGATTATTATGAGAAGTTAATTAAAAAAAAAGAAAACTAAATGAATACCAATATATTTTTTCATAATTTTTAGAAATTTAAATTAAGAAAACGCGTTTAGTATTTCTATTTATTTTATCTATGGAAAATTTGCAGGTGAAATAAAGTGTATTAGGTAGGCACAGTAAAAATTAATTATAAATATTAAAGCTCATAGTCTAATCTTATGCAATATTGAAAGTGCGAAATTGTACAGTAACAGGAAAGAAATGTTCTAATAGTTTTGTCATATGTATACATAAAAATACATATATAGGTTTCAGTTTAATGTAATATTGTTATATTTTCATGATAATTTTTATGTAACATATATTCTAAAAATATTAAAAAAAGATAAATATATATTAGTAATATTTTTGGTTATTAAGTAAAGAATAGAGAGTGTTTACTGAATCTCGTAATTTTGTATATAATAACTTTCACCATTGGCGCTCGACCCTAATCGTTGGAAGTTTAAACTCAGATTAGTTGCACCAATTTAAAACAAAAAGGAAAGTAAAGTTCCTCTCCATCTTCGAGACGGTACTGAGATCTGGTCAAGTTTGTGACAATTTCAATTCTCAATTGAAGTTAGAGTTAAAATTATCAATATTGTATTTTTCAGCGGTATTGTTACTATTACATGACAAATGAAAATCGTAAAACTCTATGTACTTTGGTATATGACAGTGGAATGCTTGGAAATTTGTAAGTAACATGTTACAACACACTACTCTAATCAGCGAGTCTGCCTAAAGTGGTCGTAATATCTACTTCAAAAGTCGTGGTCTAAAATTGTATTATTAGAAACATGAGCCTTACTTGTATGATATCTATGGGATGGACGACTCGTTTCATTATACATCATAAATAAAATTTGGTAATGTTTCATTCTATGTATGTTGAACGTTAAATTACTATACGAAATAAAAATGTATATTTAAAATACGACATACAGTTCGTACGTCTTTTGTAAGTTTGAAAACCATTTTTGAAACTCAACAAGAGCGTCCAACAAACTAAATCTATTTTGAAAATTATAACGATTTGACTTCAGACCTGTGTTCTTCATGAGACTGTCAGTATGTTGGAAATATCTTTGAATTTACTTGTAATAAGTGTCCTTCTGGTTCAAAAAAAAAAAAAAAAGAAAAAGCTAACAATTTAAAATAAGTAAATACTGTACAAATAAAAGAGCCGCTACTGAAAACGTGCGGTTGTTACAAAATATTCCATCTCTATTAAAAATTGTTGAAATTCCTTTTAAAGTTATTTTACAAACTAAAATTTCAGACATGCTTGTGGCTCTACTACTTGAAAACATGTTTTTAGAAATGTTAAATTTAATGAGATGTAATAATACAGTCACGGGTTGCATAACTAACGTAATATTGTTTGTTCTTACTTCTAATATTACATTATTTTCGTTGGGAAAATATTATTTTCATTTGTTTATTTATAAAGTTTTGCTATAGTTAGTATAGTTTTTGTTATTTCACGTCTTTAACATTTTCAGTACATATTTCTGATATCCAATGAATTGTTTAAATTAAAACATTTGATCAATGTTATTTTATCATAGAATGAAATTAACAATCATTACGTCATATAAACAATTCTAACAACATATAAACTCTAAATTCAGATATACTGAATACTCATATGTTATTTAAACAATAAAATATTCTATACTTTAAAACTTTTTAAACTTGAGTACCAACATGATACAAAAATAAATATACAGATTACCAGAGTAAGTAGTTCACACAACTTATTAAACTGCACATACGATGGAGAGAACTTCACCAATAACTGAAATATAATACTGTTAAATCTATTAAAGCATATATTACTTATTAATTCACTATTGTCACCCCTGGGTTTGTAATGCGTTCATTTTGACTACATGTAAATGACAATTTAAACTCACTACAATGACTTGCCAATTTACTTTAAAAAAAATAAGGAAAGAAAGAATTCAAGTTGTGACTACAAGAAAATAACTTACTCAATTAATATACAGGAATTTCATAAATAAATAAATCTTTTGAACAAATTCCATTCACAAGTAGCTGTTAAGAAACAACGATATGGACATTTATTTGTAGACAAACTATTTTATTTAATACGCTAACTTTAGAGTGTTTGAATCGATCCATTAAATTTCTATTCATTGTTTCACAGAGATTGAATTGACAAAAAATATTATATAACAATTATTATTATTATTATTATTATTATTATTAATAATAATAATCCAAGGGACAATTCATAACGACTATTGTTAATTTTATTCTGCGTTTTATTATATTATTTTATTAGATTCAAGAGACATATTAACTATATATCAAAATACAACTCAAAGTTTTATATCTTGTTCTTCTAAAGTTTGTACGAACTATCTTCTCAATGTGAATTGTCCTAATACCTTAACACGGAAATATTGGAAAACCATTTGAATAATAAAGTTTTCCGCGAGAGGGAAATGTATTGGGAGAACGGTAAGTTATTATACGCGGTAATACGTCAAGTTGTAGCAATATTTGCTTTGGATATAAATAAGGAGAAACGTATGATACGTTACTGAAGATAAATTATATTTGTTCCTTTCATCCATATTTAAGATTTGAATATATAAACAAAACTTCACAAATTGTTCCTTATGTAGGAAACACATATGAATAAAACAATTGAATAACTGCTTAAAACAGTTTATAAAAGGAATACTATTTAAATAATAAAAAATAATTTTGTAATACAACAAACAAAATTATAACAAGTACAGAACTTTTAGAGAAACGGAAAAGTCAAGTTTAACGTAGATTATAAATTTCCCTATTAGAACTAAATTATTTTTTTGAAAATAAAAAAAACCCGTAAATACATTTGTGTGAAAGTGATTTCTGTGTAAAATAAATTTTGTTAGAAAATTGTCTAGTAATGGATAAAAGTATAATTGATAAATTCCACAAGAGAAAATCAGTCTTATTAATTTTACTGTTGCTGGTTAGTAGATTGAATATTTTCATATATTTATAATTAAACATAATATTATAGATGCCTTTCTTTTATTATACATTATATTGACTTACTGTCTCTTTCATTCCATGTGGCACATTTTTCATATATTATATGATAAATATTTTACAACATTACATCTAAAATTTTACAGTTTTATTGACCCATGACAGACAGACAGACAGACAGGCAGGCAGGTAGACAGACACATTAACTTACGAGCGCTAAATAAAAGGACAGAAAAATGATGATTTTATTATTTACTTTAACACTTTCTAGTTTTTTTATCACTATACTTATAAAACTTTAAGAAATATTTTAGAAACAAGCTCGATTACGTTATCAAGGATGTTGATGTTTAACCCCGATGTTATCAATAAACACTTACACTGACTTCAAAAGAAAGACAACAGAAATAAACAATAACAGCGTTATAGAGATTGTGATATGAAATATATTTGTATTACTACACAGTTTAGAAATAAAATATAACATACATACCTAAATATCATAAGCGGATTTCCTACAACCCCCAGGCCGAGGGTGCAAGTTGATTTCATATTGCACAAAGTGAAGGAATGTAAGCAGTTTATATGATCGCGCTTCCGTAAGTCGGGATGAGTTTTCCTCTTGATGAAGTTTAAAAACGAAAACAAATTCCTATTTTATTTATTTCAAATGCAGACCTTCTGTTATTTGTGAAAGATCCAATATATTCATTCCCCCGCCCTGTTGTACACGTCATTTATTAATATGTTAAAAGCTTTAATTGTGTGAGAAAAATGTAGTGAATAATTGTTTTATTTCATGATATTAATAGTTTACTTCTAAATAAATAAAAAATACAAATGTCCTGACACATGTTTCATTCCGTCCCTAATACTAATACAATTTTATATATAAGTAAATCATTTGGTACAATAGAAATGAAATCGATTTATCATATCATAGGTCTAAGAATACGATATTGATATAAATTATTTTTTATTGTAGCAGTTTTAGGTTATTTTTTGATTTAGTATTTTCTACGTATTTAAACCTACAGTATAAAACCAACACTGTGGATATTGGTTCCGTAGATTTCCAAATGTGAGAAAAATCTTACAACTGTGAAATACACAAAATTTGTAACTTTCTGTGACATAGAAAATGCAAACAATTTTACAGTAAAGCTCTGTAATAATTATATGGTATAGAGCCTATCATCCCAGAGAATTCAAGTATATCCAGAAAATAATGGAATCTATCAACTATTGTTATTTTTGAGATTTTACAATATTTTTTCTATAATATATTCAGGGACTGTACTATCCCATATAATACTTTATAATTTTTTGAGGATTAAAAATAAAACATACTTTTGAACGTTTAGCATAATATATTAAATGATATAGGCTATAACAGTGTTTATATAAATTTCTGTCTAAAAATATGATTGTAAAGCCTCTAAATATTACACATAACCTAATGACAAATTGCTTTTAAATTCAATGACTTTATATTTGCATATCTCTGAATACGAAGCGATATACTACATACCCACATCATTAAAGAGATAATTTGTTAACTAATGGGACCCTTAAGATGAATATTTTCGTAATAATTGTTTCTCACTTCTTTGATCAATAAATATTTATTACATTTGAGAGTGAGTATTGAAACAAATCATTAAAAACTCATTAAAAATGTAAGGTTTTTAAATTGGTTTCCATAATAGTTTTATCAATTTTGTAGTAGAAAAAAAACAAATTAACATACATTGCTCATACTAAATATGTGTAATCTTGTGAAAGATTACTTAACAAAAGGAAATAAAAATCCTGTAATAAATCTTCGGATGTTTCTTCAATGGCAATGTGTTTCAGCGTAGAAATGTATAGATATGAAGTACATTATAGACATTCAACCACGTGAGGTGATTTAGGGCAGAAACATTAATTACACGGCAGGAGTTTCAAGAATAAATGGAATTTTCATATAAGAACTTAATATTAATTTGATAACTAAGAAGTATTGTTAAAGGATATAATGTAAGTTTAATACCTTATTTTAAATTAACATATGATTAAAATATCTTTGTAATTAATCCGCATTGATTTGTATATGTTTTTACAAAATCTAGAGAAACTGCTAAATTTTATTTATTTAGATACGAATTGTTTATGAATACAGTTTAATGTACTCATAGTGTGATTTATTTGAAACAATAGGTAAACAATAAATAACAATATTAATAATTGTTGTAAGAAATTGACAGTAGGTGACTTGCAAAGAAAGCTTTTGAATTTTGAGTAAACGGTTATAATACAATTCACGTTTAACTATTGTGAATTTGCACCACAAAAAAAAGAAATAAATAAATGTTTTAGTTCATAAACACTGCGTAATAAATAGTTTTCTGTGGATTTTTCTGACTAAAAATATTGTATTGGCATTAGTATTCCGTATTTTTTAATGGAGGCATCGGTATAGAACGATTTGTATTGTAGAAACAATTGTGTCTCAGAAGTAATAAAATACAATAACTTTTCCATCTATAAAGCTTGTCACAGTAACGTTCAACTTTATTCGTGTCTTAAGAAGTGAGCTTTATAAGAGTTTAAAACTCATAGTAAACGTGTATCCAAGTTACAAAGTATTACTGAAATACTAACATTATTTTCTGTGTTGTCACTTATTTTAAAGTTTTTTTAATAAAACCATTACGCGTTTCGGAATTTATATCCCATCATCAGAATAGTTTCTCTCCTTGGAGGTCGTCAGAGCATTAATAATACATAACACATATATTTAATGTAAAAAAAAAAAAAATTATAATAAATAAAATACATAAGTTGAGGAACGACTGGAGGTCGTATTAGGTATCAGAGATTAGGCTTACATTCCGTCCTTATCTTGTATTTTCATGCCTCTGACATAAAAGGAGTTGGATTTAAATTTGAGTTGGTTGTTCAACAAATTATCTGACCTCTTTTTCTTTTCCTTTCTTAAATGTTTTCTGAGTTGCTGGTCGATCATAGAACATTTTTAACTGTTCTTTGTGGCTATGTGTTTGATAGTATTTATTTCTTCTTGAAAAACATTAGCATCATACAAACTAATAAAACCTATAGACCAACTGAGTACGGAAATATTCTACCAAAAATCCTTACCAACACCCTCAATAAAATAAACATAAAAATGTTTTCAATACTAGAAACAACGTTCTCAGAATACTACAATCTAAAATTACAAGACCCATAGAGTCTAATACAGGAATCTATAAATTATCGCGTGGAGATTGTGATAGCTTTTAAATAGGTCAAACAGGGAGAAGTTTTAAAAAGCGTTTTAAGGAACATTTACGTAAAAATAACTGCATTAATTAATACAAGATCCAATTATGGCCACCATCTTATGCAGAACAATCATGCATACGTTAATTTTGAACAAAATTGCGTTCCATTACACCTATACAAGAAAAGTGGAAATGAGCGTCATAGAGGAATTTGAAACATACAAGGCTTTTATAAACGCGTCTAGATAATTTGTTGAACGATCAACTCAAATTTAAATCCAACTCTTTGTATGACAAAAACATGATGTGGTAATTCCACGGGTATTTGCAGATCACCGTATCTAGATCACGGCATAAGAAATGCGCGCATCGTAGTCAAGACAAAACGCAGTCGTTCACAGTGCGCCGAAGTCACCGGACGTAAGTTGCGCGTTGTTACAATTTAACCTATTAGTAATAAACCTAAATGGCTACCGAAACCCTTAATTTCGGGGTCTGATCGACCCCTGGGTGTTACATAGTCATTAGTAGATCATGCGTCTAAAATTGAGAAGGAATTATTATGACCTAAAGGGTTAACGTAATTCTCCCATCACGCCTGTCAAAATACAAGATAAGGACGGATCATGTAAGCCTATTCTCTGATACATAATCCGAATTCCAGTCGTTCCTCAAATGCCGTGGTACGCACCCGTCTCGTGTATTGTGTTCTTAATGTTCTGACGACATTCAAAGAGTGCAACTCCTCTGATGATGGGATATAAATCCCGAAACGCGTAATGATTTTATTTTTAAAAAAATCAAATTAAATCACATGACGGAATAAGTTTAATTCCACGCCTCATTATTCTTCCTAATTATCTTAATAGGATTATCAATACAAAATAAATGAGAAGTTTAAACCTTTCATTAAAATAACCGCTGTAGTTACATGGATTATTACTAGATACTAAACTGACAATTTGTTTTGTGTTTAAAATGTTTATTGAAACTGATATTAAACAAATTCAGTAACGAAAACGTCATTTTATTAATGGATTCAAGAGAGTGAAAACGTTTGTAAATTTATTCAACCTTATGTATCACGGAACTCCGTCAATAATAATAAAAACGTATTTTATCAGAAGATTCATTTTATAAACCAAAGACTTTCTTGACTTTTAATGTCAGAGTCACCTGTCAGAGTAGAATTAGAAATAATGTATTGCTTATATATTTTCATTGGTCCCAAATACAAAACAAATTGTCACACGTATATTTTTCATTATTATACACATTTGATACTTTAAGAATATCCTTTTTTCTAGAATAACCTAGAAGGGAAAAAGTATTTTATTGTAATCAATGCTTGTGATGAGGAGCTAAATAGTAAAAGTAGTTTAGTAGCTATGAATCTACATTGATATTTCCCACGAAAAAAAAAAATTCCCAATCCTATTTTGTTTTTTCATGATACTATAATGATAATGTGGAATCTGTAAATAGGCTATATTTATATAATAATCGTTCAACGCAGATTTTGTTGACAAATTTGATATGTGACACCTACTAATTGTTTAAATCTGTGTTAGGTTATGTAAAAAAATCCACGTTACAATTACGTAATATCCATTTTGGGAGTGAGATGGTGAGTGGTTTTGAATGTCTGTATTACCATAGTAGAAAGAGAAAGAAGAGAGTTTCAAAAGAAACAGCAATTTTATATTCTAAACACTTAAGTCGCGATTACTATCCATTGTATTACTAAATTTAAACATATAGTTTTGTCTCGATAATGACAATCTATTGATAGTGTCTAATGATAAAAACCTCTATGTTTTAATTTCCTTATACAGTTTAGAAATTTAATTACATACAATTACAAAATCTCTGAAATAACATACGAGTAAATATTCATTTTATATACACTGTGCATTATTTACTCTAAGTTGAAAGTAATTTGATATAAATGAAAATAACTTTCAAAGAGAATGTGCATAAAGATACTCCCATCCAGTGTCATAAACAATTAACTCATATTTGACTGTATAGTTTCCATTATCCGTTGCTTAAATAGGCTAAAGAATAGTATATTAAAGATTTGTACACGTTTTACTTAAACTTAGTACAAATATTAAGTGTAAATGAAGCGTTACATACAAGAAATTAAGAGAAAAATAATTAGAAACATAAACAGTCTTCAAATTACTGAAATTCACTAAATATTTGGAGTCATTGTGACTAACTATGATCAAACTAATTTCTAAGTGAGAAAGTTATGCGTAAAGTTTAGATTGTTGAAGTTCCACCAAACTTACCAACGCAAAGTGGTCGTATTCAGTTTAGTAAGGGAATTATCTACAAACATGTGGAATCTGTAAAATTTATTTCATTATTTAGGCTAGTACATTTTATAGGGCAGCAAGAAATGTGTAAGACTTAAAATATGGATATACACAATTTATACAACACTTGTATGTATTGTTTTAATTTGATTTTATTTTCCTATATTATTGAGAAGCCAGTAAATAAAACTAATATTTCAATGTTTATACGTTTCCAAAAGGATTTATTTAAAAGAAAGGTGCTGATAGCGATCTAAATTTTCTAAAAACGAATAATATTGTCCATATGACAACCCTGTTAGTTTGAATCATAGAAAAGAGATCTGACAAAACTGTTCAGACTAAAGCCATGATGTTGTTTCTATCGACTGAAGTAAAATACTTCTAAAAGTTTTCAAATCCAATTATGTTCCGCTAAGTCATTGTTGATAGAAAAAGTAGGAAATTCGTGAATGTGTATTTGGTATAGCATACGCCCTTCAAAGACATTAGAAAGTTGTAAAAATTATGGATGTAGTTTAATTGATATTTAATATCACATTTTATTGTTGCAATTGAATTCGTTCCCCCCCCCAAAACTATGCTGATAAGATATATATTCAAAATACAAAAAAAAAACTAAAGTTGCTTTATATTTGACGCAAAATCTAACTCGTTGTTTATAGAGAGAAACGATTATTGAGATAAGCACAATCTAAACATCAAGAAATCACAAGTTGTTTTGTTTTCGAAATATCATATACTATATCTCTAAACTCTTCAATAATAATATTCTGAGCTT
The DNA here is from genome assembly GCA_963513935.1 of Aphrophora alni. Lineage (NCBI taxonomy): Eukaryota > Metazoa > Arthropoda > Insecta > Hemiptera > Aphrophoridae > Aphrophora > Aphrophora alni. The sequence goes on from OY740770.1 coordinate 121,044,223, forward strand.
AGTTTATTCCATCCTCGGAAATTAAAAAATCTCTATTGTATATAAATGTCTTGTATTTAATAAAGTAATAAAATAGAAATGTAGAAACCTGGCAATTATTTATTCATACTATTAAACTTACCAGTTTAATTATTTTCATATTGTTACATTTTTTATTTTTCTATTAGTATTAAAGTTACATAGAAATAAATTTTAATTCAAATGTATTCTCAGAGATATAAACACAAATATAAAATGTTCAGTAGTTGATTACAATCCTTCTCCAGTTTCGTGATACAATTCTATATGCTGGTGTTTCTATTTCAACACAATAGTGGAAAGAAGAAGTAAATTGAAAACAGATATCACTTGTTTCTACATACATGAGCAGAGAAATGGTTCTCACATCTTTAAAGCCTGGCATCATTACTGTTTGATTCAATTTTAGTAAGAGACGTTGTTTCATAATAAAAGTATTTTGTAAGTTTACTGGTAATTGATAATTTTTGCTTTTGTAGTTCAATATAAAATTCTTGCTTATATGATAAATAATGATTTATTTATTCGTTGCGTACTTGTATGTATGCAATGAACATTCTGACCTAACAATGATTTATTCAAGGGTTAAATAAAGCAATAAAGCTAAAGTTTTTGTTTCTGCCTTCAAGCATTTTTTAGTTTTGCAGTATAAATCCGTTTTCCTACTTAAAGTCACCCTTTATGTATCTTTCAACATATATGCAATATAAGTTTCAGAATATATAAGTTCGCATTATTCGTTGAAAATTAAATACACATCTACATGACTAGATGAAATGAACCACTTAAAAGTTTTGAAGTACATTGTTGTACATTTTAACTCATTTGTAAAGAAATTTTAATTATATCTATTCCTTTGAATACCTCAGAACATATAGAATACATATAATACTTCAATATCCCATCCACGAGAAAGTTATTCTAAGCTTCGCCTGTGCTATGTTGTAGATAGTTGGTATAACTAGATTAGTACTCTATGAATAGCTTCACATAGAATTGCTCTGAAGATTAATCGTAAACAGTCTGTATCTGTGACCTACATGAGGCGTTATGTACGAAATAACTTGGTTTTTATATTTTCATTATTGGCAAAGAGAGAGAGGAAGATTTTTATACCTTTTTTCAATCAGTTTGAACTTTCAGCAGTTTTTGTTAGCTTATATCTTCAATATAATGGTTCAGACTGAAGTGATATTGGTTTCTAGCGAAGTTCAGGAATAACATCTCTTGTAACTGTTTCAAAAAATAGATTTAAAAATGATGTTTGTTTTTAGCACTGATATTGAGAATACGAACAATGACTGTGAGTTCAATAATTTTTTTAAAAAAAAACTTGTTATAATGCCTAAGCCTAAATGCACGTATACCAGGTCTATATTTGAAAATAATGATTACTTTATTATAATTCCCGCCATTTCTTCAGATAATTAAAACATATTAATTTATTTTGATGATATTTGAAAGTAGGTTTTTGTTACGCCAATAGTTTTACGTTTATAAAAATAAAATAACGAAAATGGAATGGTTTCTCAAACGTAACTGCATATATTGTTAGTAGACTATTATATTTTTTAAATTTTTTTAATTGATACGTATATATATATCGCCCTAATAATTTTTATAACACATTACTTCATCTTCAATTTCATGGTGCGTGCATCCAGCCTCAGGTAATGCCGACCGCACGGTGTCTCTCATACACATAGCTTGCCAGTTTCCAGTAGGTGGGATCAGTCAGAATTCGTTCAAGAGTGCAATTAGGTTGGAGTCTTCTCCTCAGCTCATCTCTGACATCCGATCTGATGATACAATCAAGGAGGATGTGTTGTAGGGTTTCTTATTCTATCTGACATACAAGGCACAGAGATGACTCAGCAAGTTGGAAACGAAAAAGATAGGACTGTGTTACAATATGTCCTGTTCTAGCTCTTGAGGCGAATGTTGACTCGGATCTAGGCAAGTTCTTAGTTGACAGTGTTGTTTGGTTCTTTGAGAAGTCCGTAAAGATGGCGACCCGTCAGTTCATCCCTCCACTGCTCCACCCACCTGTGTCTCAGGATTCTGCCAGATGCAGCCATGCAGTCTGCAAGAGGTAGTTCTTTAGATGGTATAGGATGCATATTGGTGGCTGCCTTCGCTATTTCATCAGCTTTCTCATTTCCCTGAAGTCCGCAATGACTCGGTATCCATTGAAAGAAAATCTCCTTGTCATTTTTTTTAACACATTACAAATTTTAGGAAATATAGGACTATTTGCTCATATAAAACCAAAATTCAGCAGACAGTTTAAACATTGAGTACAAATTAATACATTCAGAGGTAAATACGTTTTGCAAAAACTAATCTCAAAATATCGGTAAACAAAATAATAAAGTATAACTGTATATTTATTCTTTTGTTTAATTTAAAAAAAAAATGATTATGGTGTTTTCTCCATAAATGTGAAATTGCTGATCTGTCTATTCAACTCTTATATGTGTCTAAAACAAACTACTCATTCGAATGGGTTTTAGCAGAGTGTGGCTAAAGCCTTGCCAAATCCCAGTTCAAATAATTATTTAAGTTCATTGTGGAAACACCTACACTCATGAGACAAAACTTGGGGTTTCAACTTCGAACAACTTTTAATGTGGCAATACTATTAATTTTTATTCTTATTTCTATAATTGGTTACTAAAACAGGAAAATATTTGTACATTTTCTCAGTTAAAATGAGGAATTTCGATAAAATGTACAAGTAAAAATATACACTACTTAGGAAAAAGATTAAAGTACGAGGAAATTTTGATTTACTGTAAGTAATTTATAGAACAATTGTGTTTATTTTTAGGAATTATCGATCGATTCATAGTTCATCAGTTGGTTTGCGCATGAAATTAATGTTTAACAATGTAATTTCCATAAAATTCAGCTTCACTAGTACTTTTCGACTAAGTGGTTGATACATTACTATCGTTATTCATTTTCAAAATTTATTTATATACTTCATCCGAAGCAATATTTACATTATAATAGCCAAATAGCTTGTCTCCTGCAGTAATTATAGGTCTTAACATTTTATAGACTTTATTTATTAAACCTGAATACATTAACACAACGTTATAGTAAAACTGTTACTAATAATAGGTATTTAAAAGTAAAAACATTTTGAAAGACTAAGGTATGACCAGGAGGCAATGCAATATTGGCTCCAAAAGAAACAAAACACTGATCATTGTTATATTGACGAAAGTTACCTAGAGTTGTTTTACATTTCATATTTCCAGTAAAAAAATTCAATAATTCTTCAGGCATGTTGTATTGAGTGAAATTGATTCGACTGTTTGCACAGTATAAACAGAAATAGCAATGCAATGCAAATCATGCTGAGCAACGTGTACATTATTCCACAACTCGCATACATTAAATGATGTTGTACGAGGAACAAAGTCTGAAAGAGCATATCGATAACCTATTTTGACGAATTTAAATCTATTTTTATATAATTCCTTATCAATTTTAGGTTTTTCAATAGCAGATGTAGAGCTTAGTCTTATTTACTTGTCTTAAATATATTGGTTCCATTTGGAGAGTTATGACTGCTCAGGGTAAAGGACAGAACATTGCAATTTCCCTCATCAAAATTTTCAGAAAAAGCAGATCACTGATAATGTTTCCAGTTGCATAACTATAAGTGTTGTTATTGTTTTCTAAGTGTATTCTGAATAAATAATCCGGAAAAAATTGACTAATACAGAATAGGTTTCTGTGGCTACCATATTCACCCTCCATGGAGAGTAAAGAAATGTAAACGGTTTCATTAAAAATGGACGCCGATAACTTTGAACACCAATAATAAAGTTTTTATAAAAAAATCCCATTCTTGATGTACTTTTTCAATAACATCAATTTAATTCTTTGTATCGATATGCATTAGTGTAAATACAGAAGGAAACTGCCATAAAAGACAATTAATTACTATCTCGATTTATCTTTGTGACTTTAAATTCATTCATAATTAAAAAAAGAAAGATAATAAACCAGAAATTAAATCCATCTAGAATGAATAAAACCTGGTTTGCATAATAATAATAAAATTTATTACAACTAATTATCTCTAAACAAAACATTGACACTCAGTTACCGTGTTATTAAAGAAAGCATAATTAATCAATGTTATAGGTTAGTTAAGAAGTCGACTCTCGCTAACTCGAACCTCGATAACTCGAAATCTTTGATATCTTGAATTATTTTCAATCCCCTTGGAAAAACCTGTCTAAGTCGAAAAAATAACAATACATAACTCAAAATAATTTTACGGTTATATTTTACCTCTATAAGTCGAAGAAACACAAAAATTACCTCTATAACGCGAAGTTCAGTAAATAAGTCGAATTCAATTTGCACTTTACCTCCACAAGTCGAAGTTTACCTCTATATCTTGAGCAACGATGAGGATGCTCCTTCTGACAAAGAAAACGAGGAAGAGGAGCCAGCAGACATTACACCTAAAGAAGCCAAAGCTGCAGTACGTACTTTATTTATGTTTTTAGAAAAAAACCAGTGTTACACCAGACAGTGTGTTTCCTTCGATTGTTTCAATCGAAAATATGATTGACAAACATGCTGCCAACAGTCTTAATCAGAAGAAGATTACGGACTTTTTTAATCAGTGAAATTAATATAAGGACTCTACTGTTTACCGTGTATGTACACGTATTTTATTATGTATACTCTAAATACGCATAATTTCTATTGATAGAGTAATATTGATAGAGTTAAAAGCTTAGTTTTTAGAGGGAATAAAGTACAGTACAGTACACTATTCTTTACCTCTGTAACTCGAATTTTTATTTGGTTTACCTCTATATCTCGTTACCTCTGTAAGTCGAATTTAGTCAAGATTGACCTCTATAACTCGAACTATGCCTAATTCGTACTACACGTAACTCGAAGAAAAATTGTAGTCCCATGAATTTCGAGTTAGCGAGAGTCGACTGTAACACATAAATACTACAAAATTAAATCCATAAGTAACTAAATAAAATGTGCATTATTAAAAAGTCACACAATTTAGTACAATCCTGTTATAAAAAACACAAACGCAATGAAAACATTGACATTAAGCATTACCACTAAGGGAAAATACTAAGTACTGATACAGCTGTCTTCAAACAGTTCCTTCTATGTGTAATGGCCAAAGTAAAAGAATTTCTGAATGTATTTATAAAAAATCCGAGACCTTTAATTAAAATTCTAGCTCCACAGATTTGTATCATTTTAATACTTTCAGAATAAAATTTAAAAATCATCAAAATCAGTTGAGTGGCAGCTTCAGGAAGTCAGTGAACAAAAACAGCAAATTATTTCAATAATGGAATTTCTAGGGCTTTTTTTAAAATAATTCGGTATAAGAAACACCATTACAGTACAATAAGTATGTATACGTATATAATTTGTACAAAATAATATTATTTAAATATATAGTCGATATTAGTATGAGAAAGTCATAAATAACAAATATTTATTTTCACAAATGTAAAACACAACAGAGGGTAAATGTCTATTCATAATAATCCTTACAGGCTCTCTTATAACAGCTGTTAACAAGTTTAGTGCAATCTCCCCTTTCAAACTTGGATCAACATGTTTCGTCAATAATTGAAGTTACAGTATTCCAAACACGGCCCCATAGCTTCAATTCTACGTTGGGGTCATTTGTTCTGTCTGTAATAGAGATGGAACCACTACTTTAGCATAATCCTGTAAGCCAAATTTATGTAGGAATTTACAAATGTTCTCTTTCTTGCCACTATCATTTCATCGGTTTATAATAATTGAATTTAAATCACAACTATAAAATTGACTTCTTTAAAAACGACTAATTAAAACGCATACGAAGTAAACAAATTAATAATATCTTTATAAAGTGTCAAAATATAATGAGGTGTACACGTAAATACTGTTGTAAGTTTCAACTGAAACTATAAAAAATAATTTGTATTACCTTAAAAGCTCTGTCAGATTTCCTTCTTTGTCTTGTTCAGGTGGTTTATAATTGGCTTATATGTGTATATTCTCGTCATACATAATAATTTTAAATATATTTACATAATTTCACGAAACAAAACAATCGGTTAAAATCATTTCGTTTAATTTTTGTAAGTCTACCGGTCCGTATGGCAGTTACCCGACTACTAACTTTCATTTGACTCTAATCTCTTAAGTAGATCAACCAAACCATTAAATTAATTTCATTAATCATTAAAGGATTGCTATTTCTCGTTCAATATTTTGTTTTGTCTTCTTTTTTTATATATATATTTCGTATTGTTCTAAAACAACCGTATGCATTTCCTTTATGGTTAAAGTTTCCATGTTGTTCTATATATCTTTATGTTCTATAAAGGTTGACTTGATTGTCATATTACATATTTTGATTTTAGTATATGTGTATTAAATCTTTTTTAAGTATTTGCCCGTTTGGCTGTAATAACTTTTAGGATCGTTATTTCGTTTTATTTTGTAATTTCCACTTTTTAGATATTCATCAGTTTTTATTTGTTTTTGCCTTATCAGTTTATTGAGGTTTTAATTATGATACCTAACTCATGTTTTCTAATTGTGATACGTGTAATATGTTTTCTAATTATTATGGTGTATCTATTGTTTTGTACTAAGGTGTATTTAGTTTCATTCTTATTTTGTATTTGTCTGTATTCCGTGATTTCTTATTATTTTGTATTTGTCTGTATTCCGTGATTTCTTCTTCTATGTGTTCTAACTATTCTGTTAATTATTCCATATTCATATACGTATTTAATATTTTAATTTCATCCTTATTTCCTTGGTAATCATGTGTACGTTATCACCCATTAACCTGAGATTCTAGTTAGACTAGATCAGCCGGGAGCTTCAATTTATGGTTAATTATAATAATCATAATTTATATTCTCTCTCTCATCATTCTTTAATTAACGTACCAACTAAACATCTGATAGGAAATATTTTTTAGTAGGTATAAGTGACAGTTTTGAATTTTTTCATGAATATTGTGAATTTAATTTTCATTTATAAATTAATTCAGTTATAATTTTGAAACATATTCCTGATATCTGTAATGTGGGAGAAATTATTATGGAAGTGAAATCAGACAAGGCAACAAACCTTGTTACTTCATACAGACCTATATCGTTACTTGAAATTATTGCACAATTATCTGAAACGACATTGTTTAAAAGCCATCGTACATTAATAACCAAGTTAATAACTAAAGATAACAGGATAATAATAAATTATCAGTTTGGGTTTAGGCACAAACACGTGCAACAGTGTCACTGATGTTATTTGAAAAACACCATTTATTTAGTAATTATTTAGAAACTTAGAAAACACTTGTAGGAAAGCGTGGAAGGAGAAAGCTTATTAAATTACAAACTTAAAAACTAGAATAAATAATTTCCCCTTATTCAAGTTTTTGTATATATCCTCAGTTTACCTTGTTTTATTTCAAGCTTTAGTAATTATCTCTCACAACTTACTAAGTTACTAAAATAGATATGATGACCTTGATTACATACAATTGTATTAGTATTTGTGTGGAAACATATTTAAAAAAATTAGAATTCAATTTTTCCCACTAATTGCTTTTTTAATAAACAGAGAAACTGTGAGAATAAATATCATATCTTAATAAGGAGAAACTACGTACGGATTCATATTGATTTTTATTACATAGTACTTTAGGTTTGTAACAAAAATTAAGAGGAACTATTTATGTTTTTGCAGTATTATAGAATTACAAGTCATATGAAAAGCAACAGAGACGCAATTTTGCGTTGGCTTGCTTTTAAAGTATTAACGTTTGTTCTCAAAGAGAATCGTATAGGGATATAAATTATAAGCCAAACTTCCAACTCTAAGCAAAGGTTTTATTAATCCAGATGTAAAGGAAATTATTTATTCTAAAATTCTGTTCTTTTCAGTTACAATTATAAATTCAAAGTAATTATGATATACTTCTTGTTATTGCTAATCAAACGCTGAGAAGTTAATTATTACAATTAATTATTTGAATTAGTTATTAATTCAATATTATATTAATGTTATACATACAGAAATTTACATTAAAGATTATTAAGTTATTAGTTTTCTATATATGATATTAGTTTGATTTTGAGGTTGGTTCTTACCAATATTAATTTTGCCAATAACACTATAATAGATGTAATATACTAAACATAATAAAATAATTTAAGCTTGAACACCATTCGTGTGTTTTAATATTTAAACTTCAATGATTAAAATTAGTTTGCATTAGTAATATTTCAGAAAAAACGATCTATGTAGGACTAGGAATTACATCAACAATTGTTAAGTAATAAAACATATAGTAATGATTTATGTGTATTCAGTATCCCTTAGCAGTAATTTTTATGTGAGATTAAAGGGATTTATAATTTAAATGAGATTTCTATTGAATATGGTAGGAAATAATTTCGTCTTGAATATGTTTATAGATAAACTAAAATAATTGTCTTACAAAGTACTCTCAATTGCACAATTTTATTGTTTTTCAATTGTTAATGTACTGTAAATCTTGATCCATTACAGATACCACACTATTTATCATTATTATTTATGTAGTATTTTATGGATCTTAGACTCTAATTTGTTTCTTTTCCATGAAATTTAAAATGAAAACATACACAATACAATACATTAAAAGGTTAGTATCAACTAAATTTTTTCTAATATCCATTCACTAATATAATTAATTGTTATCCGATAACAGTTTTTATAATATAATTTGTATGGGTGAAATGTTGTACTGACTTTTCCAAACAGTTTTTACAAATACTTGCTATCTCTGTGGTATCTCCGAAATTTTGCAACTTTCAAAATAAATTTAAAAAATATGTTTCACGTTATACACCACACCCGGCGTAGGGGTTGGCGATCCCATCGCCTGATTGGACTACCAATCGCAAACAGCCTATCCCAGCTCTCTTCTTCTTCTTCGTGTTCTGGGAGCCTTTCTTTCTATAGTCAGCATAACTCCTCTAAATGCTGTCTGCCAGTTTCTATTCCTTCCCATTGAAGATCTCCTTTCTTCTTCTCTTTCTCCCCTTTTATTTTTTGTTTCAGATAAACCCAATTGTTTCCCGTGCTTAACGGAGTGAAAATCTTTGAGCTCTAAACCAAAGGAAATGCAAATGGAGCCTACAGGAGTTAGTCGATCCCCTGGCAGTAAATAGCCATGACTGAACATGCGGGGCTCTGCCTGGGTTGACAGTTATTTCCCTAACTTTTCATTAATGATCAAGCTGTAACATGGAGTCTGCGGCGTCATCTACCACGCAATTGGAATCAGCCACTGAAGATCAGGCTTCTAATTTCAACGTATCAAGTGTTTCTAGAAAGGAAAAAGATGAACTCCTTAAAGGTGTAGATAAACCATGCTTTTCTGCTCTACTTGACGATGCTATAAGGCAACTCGGTGAACTGAAAGTCTAAAGACATAATGCTACCATAAAAAAACTAAAAAATAGGCTATCAAGGCAAAGCTTTAATAAAGAGGTGATGAATGGGATACCTCCAAATGGCGGAGGGGTAAGAGAATGAAGAAGAGGAAATCAGAGTCGGGAATCGTCTCAGGTTTTGAAAGGGGACCTAAGGCAAGTATAGGTGTAGTTAAACATTGTGGAGGTTAATTGACCACTCATCATTCTGCCGAGCGACCCTCGAAAAAGTCCAAAGTTGAGACTCAAGTCTCTGATACAAATCCTCAATGTTCGGATTCATCTGGAAAGGAAGTAACAACTTACAGAGATATTTTTTCCATCAAGTGCTAGAATCCTATTCTGATGCCTATCTAACAAATAAAAATTTAAGGACATCGAGGATGCACTGTTGGATAAATTTTCACCATTTTCTGAGAGCTTCATGGAAAAAGGAGCTCTATTACTTTCCTGCTTCAACGCAGCAACAAAGCTTTGGTTGGAGAAAATCATACTTATATTCCATTTGACTCTGGACAAAAGCTCTGCAAAAAGCTTTTCAGAGGCACTACTCAACAACTAACCAACTCGTTACTGAGGCTGAATGGTTACCTGCGTTACTTACTGGACAAGTTCACTTTAAGATACTTTTGCTATCACCCAGGGTCACCAACACATAAAACATAAAATTTAGCCTACATAAGCTTCCATATAATACACACATCAACAATAAACTAAAACGCTTTTGCTCATAAATTTCTAAGTATTCCGAGGCAGGATTTATGGTATACAAAATTAAAAGAGTTTGATTATATTATAAATTTCCAAATGTGTAAAAAATTTGTACAATTAAACAATCTTCAGATCTTTGATTTACTTTCGACTTGCTTACTTCAGCGCCCATTGTTTTCCCATTGATTTATATTTTTGAAACTTCGTATATTTTTATACCCAAATATTGGAAAATGTCCGATTAAACCATTTGATTAAATAATATGAATAATCCATAATAAAATATCATTAGAACAGGAAAACATCTAACATTGTAACAAAATAACAACGTCAAACATATCGGAAATATCTATCTAATTCTTCTTCATTTGTTCCAAAAGAAATATTATAAAACTTAAGACTGAATCAATTGAGATATCTGAAAACTGAAAAGCAAGTAAAAAAAAAAAAAAAAAAAAAAAAAAAAAAATAGCATTTACATACAACTTTCAATTTACTTCAAAAAGTGTTTACAAACAATATAACAATGTAGAAAACAAAATATTACACATTAAAATACTTACTTTGATATGTAAGTATTGTAACTTTGCTACGGCAAAACGTAACTTTAATTAAACAACTCTACTTAATAACCAAGCGAAGCGTTAAATTATAACTGCAGTGGTAGCTATTAATTAGAGTCGTAAATTAACTTCTAAAACGAGGACATTAAACCACACTTTATTACGCAGTTTGATGACATCTCTCCAAGATTCGCTTAAAATCATAAAATATTTTCTAGTATTTGGAATGTTATGACTCGTAAAATCTGGGAAAATTATTATTACTTCTTATGCACATGAAAATGTTGACACATTAAGATAAAATAGTTTAACTGAATATTTAATGTAAAACACGTAAGTACATTGAGCTTGAAAATATCTCTTACAAAAAACGTTCATGATGTTTTACATTTTAGTTTTCTTTTCATTTAGGAGAATAAATTATTTTTCATCTGTTGTGGTATTCAAGGGACTTTTATTAAATCTAAAAAGTTCTATGTTAAAAAATAATAAATATATACAGGGTGTCCCGGAACTCTCTGGAACATTTCATAAAAAAATGTTCCTTAGGTCGAGACAAATATATTTCACAATATAAACATGGGTCTCCATTGACTAGTTTTCTGTCTGTAGGTCTGTTTGTGTTTTTTACAAAGGATTTTATAACTCAAGATTTATTTAAGATATAAACTTAAAATTTGGTATAAATATGTACCTTAATAGGTAGAATAAGTGTATAAAATTTCGTTGCTGGGACTAAATCCATTTCAAAATGGCGGCCGTTTAAATGTTTTAGTGTCAAATTCCACGAAAATCGTTAGCTGTAAAACATTATTAAGATAGGTAAAAGATGCACAATTAAAAGACAAATCGAATGACACCTTATTTACTAAAATCAAACAATAAACAACCAAGTTGTGACAATTCTTGCAAATCAATTCTTGCAATCAATTCCATACTACCACAATACATACCTAAAACATTGTATAACAGCACATATGAGACGCTGCGTATCATTTTATGAAATGTTCCAGAGAGATCCGGGACACCCTATATTATCAGGGCAATAAAAAAATAAATAATATATAAGGCATTGAAAATCAGCCCAAACCCTTTGTTGAACGATCAGCTGTCATTCCGATAAAACAGTCTATAAGACACAGCCATTCAAAGTTAATATTGAAAAGGCAGGATATAAACCAAGGTTTGAAGTAATATCTACATAATCCGTGTCACGAGTGACATGCGATGGACCTGCTTAGGCTTAATTTTTATGTGCATTATGGAGTGTTTGTATCTTTTTGTTAATGTTTTGATTTAACCGAGGATTTTTGTTTTGAAGATGAGATTACAGTGTTGAAACGCATCTTGAGACAAATTCTAAAAAAGAAGTCACACCGACGGAATATCCAGTTAATGTAATATTTATTTAATAATTTTGTAACTTAGAATTTTTCAAGTTAATAAATTATAATTTATTTAATTAGTACAGTATAACAAAAAATATTATACAATTTACAATCTATATTAAATTATAATTTTAAACATGAATGTACATCAGTAATATTGAGAGTGTATATTTACGGACATTAAAAAAATATGTATAGAAAGGAAATCGTGCCACAAGAATGTGCGAAGATAAAGTTAAAATAGTCTGAGAATGCTGTTGAATTGACGTTGGGAGGAAAAAGTATACATGAGACACGATAAGTGTTCAAAAATACATTTATGTCCAGTATATGTTAGTATATTATTATAAAGTAAAAATTATGTAAAAGGTGAGCTAGGCAATCAAAAACTGATATGATATAATATCAACAGTGATTGACCTTTCTAAAACTGGTATGTTATAATATTAACATTGTTTGCACCTGCCTACAACAATTATTTAACGAATCCACAGTCTAATTTAACCCAATATTATTATATATTTGGAATGAATAGAAATGTAATTCATATTTATATGAACTTGTGTCTGTAAATATACAGTCCTGTTTATTCTTCAAATAGAAAAATCTAATAGACGTTCTTTCAAATAAGTATCCCAAGCAAATCAATTAATCTGGACTTTAGAAAAAGTTAATTTAGTACTATACAATTACCATGAAACTGTTTGTTATTTCAACACTGTAAAACTTGAAACATAAGAAGTTTCAAGTGATAATGTGTGAGTAGTTGAATAATATATACAATTAACATAGTAGATAAATAAACAAATTGCAATCTTCTTTATATTTTGTTTATACACAGATCACACGAAATTCTACCCTCATTTTTGGATCTAAATTTCAACAGTGTAATGAGCCGGACTCTGTGGAAACATTTCAGTTTGCACATATGTTTTAGTATTATTTTTATTTCAATCCATTAGACAAATAATCAATCACATAGTGACGACTTAGTAAGAAAACATATTTTAATATTCCAACCAATAATCATTTAAATTTTAAACTATTTGATGTAAAAAATTCATTTGGTCCCAAAAAGGCCTGTGTTTAAATAGAAATTGTATACCGAAAAATACCAAATATTTAGGTGTACATATACTTTAACTAAATTAAAATTACTAATAGAACTTCATTGTTTTACTTTCTCGAAAAAAAATATGTAATTTAAAATACACTAGTCATAAAATCCAAATTTATTTGTTTTTGAATAAAGCATTTTTTTTTTGGTCGGATAAAAAGAGTATTTAAAGTGTTTAGATTTTATATGGGTCTTTTAAAAAAAAATTCAAAATTTCTAAGCAGTAGCATATTAAATAATTAGGCTACATTTTTTAAAATGTGGTTTGTTGGGGTAAGTTATCTTAAAAGTTAAATAATAAACCTTAAAAAAATTGAAGTGCTATTTACTTTACAACTATTTTGACTGTAATCAAGTAATAATATTTTGTTTAGTAACAAACATATTTCTTCAGTTTTTACAGTACATATAATATACAAATAAAACTCTTTATTACAAATCATTAATAAAATACAACTAACAGTAATATTTTGTAAAACAGAATATCGTCGCTCATAATTAATTGAAAAAAATAAACTCAAATCTAACAATAAAAGTATAAATATAATTAATAATACACTATAGCACAAATTATAAACCTCCAAAGAGACACAAAGATGTAAACGAGAAATAACTAACCATCTATTGATTCTACATTCCTAGCTGTCAAAATATGGCCCACTTATTTTTCTATAATTCATAACACAGTATTTAAAATTGCTCTGAATTTTTATTGTTAGCAACATATACTATAATTGTTTCTTTCCTAATTTACTGTAATTGTTGATGATTTATTTGACTTTAATATGGTTTTACCACCACATAGGCTAATTTTGTATTTTTTAGAGTTACAAAATTAACGTTTTTCTGGTTTGTGGATTTTTTGCCATGCTCGTAACAGAGGTCCTACAATATTTGACCTTGTAAGATGTAAAATATATTTACCTTAAAGTTAAAACATTTTTCAGGTGTTATACAAACCCAATGGTAATAAATGATGTACCTTGGTTTACGGCTATTAAAAATTACAAGGATTTCTAAGACAGAAAATGCTCACTCATTTATTTAAACGTCACCGGTAACATGCTATATACAAAAAATTAATATAGTGAGTCATTTCATTTTAATCGTGTTATTTTTAATCTAAAAAAAAAAAAAAAAAAATTATAACAAAAAATATTATACAATTTACAATCTATATTAAATTATAATTTTAAACATGAATGTACATCAGTAATATTGAGAGTGTATATTTACGGACATTAAAAAAATATGTATAGAAAGGAAATCGTGCCACAAGAATGTGCGAAGATAAAGTTAAAATAGTCTGAGAATGCTGTTGAATTGACGTTGGGAGGAAAAAGTATACATGAGACACGATAAGTGTTCAAAAATACATTTATGTCCAGTATATGTTAGTATATTATATTATATTATTAATTAACAATAATGATCCGGATTTACCCCTAACTACAATAACTGGAAACGTTTAAATAAAACGCAATTATCTGATGTAAATAAAAGCCTTAGTGGAAAAAAATAAACAAAGAACATTTAATCAAATAATTGTGTCTTATTTTAAAGTTTCCAGTGATTCTGGTTAGGGGTAAGTTCGAATCATTATTGTGAATTTCACCACAGTGCTCAACAAGATTGTTTCCAAATGATTAATTAGTTGAAAATGTATAAAGTAGAACCTTGTAATATCATTATGTTGTAAATGTTATCATTTGACGTTTTAAAATGATGAAACTTAAGTGAATACCTTCAGTACAGTTTATTATACTTTGCTTGCCCTACATTCATTAACAAAAACATTTTACTAGAAACAACGTAGATAAAAAAAAAAGAAATACAGCAGTTGGTAAACTATACTTTATCCTACTTCTTTTAAGAACACTTATTTTAATTATTATTTCTCGAGAAAAACGTAAATTGTTTCGTCTTATTAAATAAAGAAGAATGTTTTGTAATTCCTTCAAGTAAGGTGCTAAATTAAATTTTTATTTTCTCATAGTGCGTTTCTACTAAATTAGTTATTCTGTGTAGGGTATTTGATGGATGTTGTTGTGCGGATTAGATGTCTTTCTTATATTACTAGTTTTAGCCTTTTGAAATTGTTGTATTTAATTCGAAACAATGCGATCGGTCGATAGAGTGATGTTTATTTTATTGGTTTCCCTGGCTTTGTATCATTAGGACAACTCCCTTTTATATTATTTTGCTACGTGCTTCAATCTCTGTGTGGCATTAAATAAATATTTATGAGCATAAATTGGCAGTTTTTATTTTACTCGCCCTACAATTCTGTTTCATCTCAGCATTTATTCTGCAATCAAACTTAATTATGTGTTTCAACTCTCATAGAAATCAAAGATATTTTACAGTTCTACCAGTTTCTTTCATTTTATTGAGCTGTTTTTCTCAAACGTCCTTTCAAGATGTCTTGGTAATAGGCCTAATTCAAATCTCTAACAGTTATTATCCATGTTCTATTGGTTTAACATAAAGACTTGTTTATCTCCATTTATTGTATTCCGGAGTAGTAATCATTCTCGTTATTACATAGTTAAATAAGTCATTTCTGAAATCAAAACAAAAGTTTGGTACTTACTGTAAAGTAGTCTAAACCTTCTAAACAGTTTTTACAATTCAGACACAATAGAATGATGATTCAATTCCATTAGGCGAATAGTATGACATAAATTGTTACTTTCTATTATTGTTCTTACACAACATGTTTTTTTTTGAAACGCTTAACTTTTCTAGAACGTAAGCAAGATATTTTGTATTAAATAATTATGCCGTTTTCTCTGTAAGTACTCTTTGTCACTTATAATTTTTCTTTTGTGTATTTTCCCTTTTATTTATTGATGTTTCCTTTTTTTTATTAACTACTTTAAATCGTTTCTATTGTTCTTGTTTTAGGTGTTCTACTTTCCTGTTATTGAACATGATACTTCAATTGGATTTTACTTCTAGAATTACCAGGTACTAAATTCTTTATTTTATTTATAGAACCTACTTAATATACCTCTCCATTACTTTTTAGTAGTGGACATTATCTGTTTATTACATATACAGTGTCCTTATCAAAAGACTTCAGAGCATGGAGAGTGAATGGAATTTAAAGCGACTGATTTAGACAATATAATGATTGTCATTATATCGGTTGAATTATTGGCGACAGTATAATAAGTATAGCGACTTGTAGTTGGAACAAAATTTGAAGTTGACAGAAAGAAATCAGCCTTTAACTTTAATATAAAGTGGGACAATTGGACAAAGGTCTTCAACGATATAATTAATAATGATTAAGAAATTCGGAGACAAATTAATATAATTGAGAAATATGCTTAGAAAAAAAAGTAAAGAAACTGGAAGAAACATCGGCGATCTGTCATGATAAAGGAAGTAATCGATATTTCGTCTGAAGAGGACCAGGTTCAAAGACTCTGATTCTAGGAAATAACTAATTATCTGAAAAAAAGAGAATCAGTGCCCGAAACCTCTCGATGATAAGCAAATGTGGAGAATTGTTAAACGCTGAAAACAAAGTGGATTCTATCCAAAAGAAAAATTTTAGTAGCACTAACATATACACTACTGGTGTCATAAAATATATAAAATAACATATTTCCAAGAGTTGTAGAATTTAAAAAGTCATAATAACATACATTTAAAAATAAATATAAGAGTCAATAATTACGAAATGATATAAAACATACGTTCTACAAAAGATATTCCTTATTTTCTCGAAATTTGTGCTTACGCTCATGTGGTGAAGTGAGTATTAATTTAGGAGTAAATTCCTCATATTATGTTCCAACGTTGTAATTGCAATTCATTTGTAATACAATGTCATACGCTTGCAATATAATGAAATATATATATAAATTATTAAAATAAAAGCAGCGTTTTGTACATTATTTATTATTAACTGATATAAATTAAAATTTGAGTTTTTCAATTACAATTTTAAAAGATGGAGATTTATATTTGTTAGACCAAAATGGTAAATTTATGCTCTTTATTAGATCAAATCAGTTAACATTGCTTCTAAAACAAATGACGTGTTTATATACACTTTAATTATTGTGCATAAATGTAAATAACTTGAAATTAGTTTACAATGCATAAAATTCAAATATTACAAAGTTGCAAGACTTTAATGTAAATGTAAATTAGATGCAAATTAGGTTTTGTGTTCTAATTTATCGTAAAATCTACATACGACTGAAATTATGCTAATTGTATTTCACTCTGAAATTCACTCTTATTTAGTGGATTAGCAGATGTATTGGAAAAAGGGAAATTTTACTTTTTACTTTATCGCATATATGTAGGATTGAAAAACAATTTTATGTAGAGGAAATAATAAATTTAAATGTGATACGTTCGTTGTGTTTAAATAATGTGTGAGGAATTGGTAAAAGGGACATAACTAAAATAGATTTTAATTACGAATGTTTTAGACTATTACTTAATAAAATATATTCGTAAATACATAAATAATTTTCGTTACTATTGATTGTAATATATGATTATACAAAATTATTAAACTTTGAAATCAAATTCAGCTTTATCGAAATTAACCAAATAAACGAACATGTGATCCAAGGACATTTCAAAGAGTTTTAGCTTTATCCATATTGTTACAAACACGTGATAGAAGAGCTTTACAACTGATCCCTGCTTTACCCATTCTGTTACAAATATATTTTGCAAGACCTTTGCAACGGATTTCAGCTTTATCCATGTTGTTAAAAAACATTATACAATAACATTGCAACTGATTCCAGCTTTATCTATGTTGTTAAAGAAAACAATATGCAAGTTCATTGCAATGGTTTAAAGCTTTATCCATGTTGTTAAAAAAAAATATGCAAGTTCTTTGCAACGGATTACAGTTTTATCCATGTTGTTAAGAACATTATGCAAGATCTTTGCAATTGAATCCAGCTTATCTATGTTGTTAAAAAAACACTATGCAAGATCTTTGCAATGGTTTCCAGCTTTATCCATGTTGTTAAGAACATTATGCAAGATCTTTGCAACGGATTACAGTTTTATCCATGTTGTTAAGAACATTATGCAAGATCTTTGCAATTGAATCCAGCTTATCTATGTTGTTAAAAAACATTATGCAAGATCTTTGCAATGGTTTCCAGCTTTGGGGTTATCATTTTGGGGGTAAGGGTTGAAAATTTTGATAATTCAAAAAACTCCTCCTTTGGTTATCTAAACTTTCCCCAAAGCAAATCTGTCTATTTTCATTAATAAAAATAATAATAGGGGGGGGCGGCACTTTTAGGACACTTGGTATATATATATATATATATATATATATATATATATATATATATATATATATATATATATATATAAGTGGAAGTATTGTTTAAAACAACCGATAGGACATTAATGTAATATTTGTTATAACTATAAAAAAATGTGTGTTTCTAAACTATCTTCACAATATTTTTCTAACTTAGATGCTGAGTGTGTACGTGTGGGCACAGTTTTTCTCTGATATTGTGACTTGGTAATATACTCGTAAGAGAAAAGGAATGAGGTATACAATTTTTTTTCATTAGAATAAAAGGAATGAAGATTTAAAAACTATATAGTGAATATCCTTCCATTTCTTTAATCCTGAAAATTGTATCTGCATACTGAACAATCTGACTGGATTTCACCAAATGTTAAATGAAAAACGTGACAAGAACAGCAAACAATAAATAATAATTAGATTTAAAATTTTTCGATTGCAAAACACTATAATATGGTATAATAAAAGTGTAAAAGGTAATTTATACACTAAATAATGGCTTAAAAATATTAAGTGTGAACACGTCGGTTCTTGATGAAATTCCATTATGAGGTAAACAAATAATACTCACTAGTATATAATATATTTGTGTTTAGTGAAATTTACTAGTGGAGTATTATATTTTGTTTACCTTGGCCTAGATTAAATTAATTAGTAAATACTTTTTAACAAAAACATTATAATTGTGTTTATATCTAAGACGTAAAATATTTTAGCTCAATATAAATGTCTTATTTTCAACGAAGTCTTCACAATTTATATAGAACTCATTTCGAATTGGGAAATCATTCAAATCGAATCGGTACAAGTATAATAATAGCAGAGTTTATAAATAAAATTTTACTGAATGCTCACTATATTGCAGAAGACAAATTGGAAGTACATTCAAAACAAGATATAAATAACATGTGCCGAAAGGAACCACAACTCAAACAGATTTACATTTGCAGAACACCTAAATGATAGTAATCACTCATAAAAACATTGAAGACCACATGGGAATATTGCATAAAACACAGAAGAGAAGAATTATGAATGTACTTAGAGGAATTTTAAATTATCGAATACATTAAAAACAGCCCAAAAGATATATTAAACGATAAATTAAAATTTATCTCATATTAACATCATTTACGATTTAATAAATGAAATATCCCAACTATGAAAATATGCAGAAACTATCACAGATCTAGATAAGATATTGATTACAATCCAGTCAAATAACAGATCCAACAGAAGTAAGATGTGGTTAGTGACAAACACTTTAATTTTAATATAAGACGTGTGAAACTGTACAAAAGTGTCGTATAATGTTTAGTATTTTATGTTAAGTATCTACCTAAAGATGCTGTCAGTGAAACGGTGAAACATAAATCACACTAATAAAGGTTGCTAAGACGTATTTATAACCTGTTTTCTTTATAACTCTTACATTTGTATTAAATTTTATTTTTTCTCCATTTCTTCGTATTCCTTTTAAAACTAATTGATTTACTTTAAAATTAATTCTTTTTAAATGATAAATTATTTATTATGACTAAAATTAAACTATTCTTAAATTAATTCCAAATAATTTATAACAGTAAAATAACGTTAGGTTTTTATAAAAAAGACGTTACTTATGTGTTTCATTATACATGTTATTATTTAGTAGTTAACTATCTATTATCTCGTTTTACTGATACTCAAATTTTGAAAAAAATACTACTTCCACCTGAATAATCATCAAACATAGTTGACTGCAGAGTGCACATAACATAAATCGGAGCTTTTGTTATAAAGCTCATTTACCAATTCCGTGCAAACCTTCCTTTGAAATTACACAAATACAGCTGTGTAATTTGAAATTAATTTGTTCACTATGTAATTAATTAATGAATCTTCCTTGAAAATAGAACAGTGTATTTCACTTATTTATAGGTTTATTGTACTATCTATGTAGTTTTAATTATTTTGTTGATTGTTTTTCAAAGTTAAATTATATCACATAAAAAGAGAGCATATAAGATATTTAAAAGCAAATTTTTAGCATACTCGAAATTCGATGCCCGTATAGTTACTAATTGTTAAGAAAAAGGGAGAACGATTTTACCTATGTTAAAATATTTTAATAATTAAAAATAATATATATATATATATATATATATATATATATATATATATATATATATATATTGCTCAATATAAATGAGACATTCCCATTCTAATAACAACAACAAATTATTGGTCATAAGTAGTTTTAAAGATTTATTTATATCATACAAAAATTTTCTAATAATAGTTGTTTAATAATTATTATTATTGATACCATTATCCTGATTTGTAAACTTACATGTATCTTCATCCCTCAGATGTATTGGAATCCGTTCAAGAAACTCATTTCATAACGTTCCTTTATAAAGTCGAATCAAACATTTTAGTATAAAAAGTTTAATTGAAACAGTTTCTGATATGTTAAGCAATTATGTAATACCTTTAAAATATTAGTGATTCCTTTCTCACATTACTATTTTTACATACATTTCTAAATTCATCTAAACAAATGATTCAAGGATGTAGATACATCATTTTTAAGTGTTGAAAATTCGAAATTATCCCAGATCATTGTTAGTTTTTAAAAAGTTTCATATAAAAGGTTTATTTTAAGAGGTCACTGTTTCACATATGTGTTTAGGGTATGTTTTCTTTAGCAAGTTAAAGATGGAAGTATCTTTTAATATTGAGAATATTGGATTTCTTTTTACCTTTAAATGACACGTAAGAAATTTGATTTTTTAATACAAATGCCCCTTTATCCCAGGAACTACCAAAGGTATCTGCTTGAAATTTTTTGTGCACACTTATAAAACCTATCCAAATTACTGGAAAGTCAAAATGTAGTTTAAAAATAAAAAATGGCCTATTTAAAATATATATAGGATTTTTTTTTTTTTTTTCAAAACATGTTTCTTTAAAAAAAATACATTTTTAAAAAATTAGTAAACAACTAATTTTAGAATTTCCACATATGTAAAAAGGTATATATTTTCAGGGGGAAAAACAGGATTATGATATCATTATTAGTAGCTGAGAAAAAGGGACATATGTTAACATGGTGGAAGATAGGGCGCAGTGACCCCCTTAAATGACACGTAAGAAATTCCTGAGATGGAATATAGTTATAGATAATACATATATATTTTGTTTTCTTATTCATGATCTGTATTATAATCCGTAGCAAATTGTATTTTATGCAAAATAATTGAACGACTATTGTAGATGTTTCATTCTTATAACTTCACAATTTATAAGGTTACATATCTCAATTAATTCGGAAATGAATTGTCAAGCTTTGATACTGTTTTGGTTCGATATGATCGGTTTGTTACTGTTACGCCCAGAAGTGATAATTATAGCTAAGTACTAGACTAACATAACGCATGAACTATTGTAATTGAGAAATTACCGTTGCAAACTGTGACGTCATGCATATGTCATGAATGTAAACAACGATATCTCGCTTTAGACATGTCAGTCTAAATGCCAATGACTACTTGGCAATATATTATAATTAAACTCAATTATGCTAGTGATTAAATTTAATTTCTATTCCAAAATATTTCATTTTAATAGAATACAAAATTTGTTAAAAACTTGTTACGTTGAATGCATAATTTAACGATTAATTTTAACAAATTCTAAATATTACACATACTATATATATATATATATATATATATATATATATATATGTTCTATAATATAGTAAGTAATATAATGCATGTATTTTTTTCCCCTAAAAAACAACTCCAAAAATATCGCCGAAGTCTGCGTTTCTAAATTTTTTCTGGTGTGAGGAATTCGTTAACATAGGACTCATCTGGAAAATCTACGGAGAGAAATCGGTAGCTAATTTGTAATTAAGTTACCACAGCAACCAATTTAATTATTCAAAACTAAAACAACTGATTAGGTTCTTCAGCTTTAATAATTGAATACAAAATAGATAAGGCCCAGCCTAGACCAACGTGAATTACTTGACTTATACCAGCTGCTTAGGTCTATCAGCTTTTATAATTCAACACAAGGAAAAGTTGTCTAACCTGGTGTTAAATATTTTGAATTGTTTTTAATTACTAGTATATGTACAAATTTACTTACCATAGCTAACATTATAATAGCATATCTTTATAACAGCTGATTTAGTCCAACAGCTTTAATAATTTATCAGAAATAATGTTACACCATTTTGGAGTTTGTTTTAAAATTGATTTCGGCATAAATATTTTACAACTTTCAAATCTGATATTGAATGCACTTCTTTAATTTCATATTGTTCTTTCCTCTTCTCTTAAACTGATTGTGTGATTACGTATTGTAATAACTTAAACATACAATTCTCAACAGTTGGTACATGAATTATATTATAAATATTGCAGAATAGGTTGCACATAAAATAAAATGTGATGTTAGGTAAACTCATCATTGCTGTTTTTAATGCAAAGCATTCCTGTGCTGGCCAAGTCTTTTACTATTATTTCTTAACTATAACACAGTTTTAGCTAAATACTATTTTAATTTACATTTCGAAAGTGGTTTTGAAATAGTTTTTAAAACAACTTTTTGAACACAAAACGTCTAGCGATAGTTTTGTTACATTGTGACAATTAATTTATTAATAAATAGTGTTAATTCTATACCTAAAAACAATTTTTTTAGAGTTTATTTACCAGGAAGTGTTGATGTTTTCAAATAGAATTGGTTGTTGCATTAATATACTGTTACATGAAAATATGATGCTTTTGGTAATCCCTATTTATATATGCTTTTTATGAAATTTAATTGTTTTTTGTATCCTATGGATTGTTTTATAGACTTCTGGATTTACAACACTGTGGATGGAACATGAAAATCCGAAAAAAGTAGTTTTTTACATTTTATTTCTTATTTACTTGCCGATTATGACTTAGATAATTACATATAATCCATTAATAACAATTTATAATTAAATAATATTTGTTATAATCATTTTTAACCCAATTTGTATCAATATTAAAACTAAAGTCTTGTAACTAGAAATAGTGAGGAAAAGGAAAACAAACAAAAAAGACTACATGACGCAATGTATTCATATAAATATACATCTTTAATATGTTCAGCAATAAAATACTTAAATGCTATCATTTATTTCATAAGTTTATTCTGGCCATTTATAGTTAAAAAGCGTTACAACCAATCTACCTGATGTAAAGTTGTATTACTCAATATTTCTACTTATGAATAATGTATATAAAATATTTGTTCCCAATTTGGAAACTACAAAAGAGTTTGTATATAAAGATGTTTCTAGAGATTTTTTGAATTTAAAATATGGTCAAGGTGTAAATTATCTTACACATTTTGTAATATACTGCGGTCTCTTATCTCTGACAATTTCTGAATTGTTGAATTTGTACGTGAATTAATCGTTTAGAAAAATTCTAAATCAGCAAGAAATAGCATTTAAAAGTATATGCCACAATAATACTATTTCCTTAAAATACTTTAAATCACCAAAATTAAAAATTTAATTTTAAAAACACGAAATACAAAAACACTCACTCATGTCCAAACATTTTCAAACTACAAATATGTACAGTTACACAATGAAAGCCTTTACAAATTGAACAGTTTTCATATTTGTACTTAAAACTGTATTACTGTTGCTTCATTATGGTGTGGTAGAAACCTCTATTTCACTTGTGTTTTTTATTTCCTTGTGTAAATATTTTCTATAAATTTCTCATAAGCAAATAGTTGTGAAACAATGCCAACGAAGATTCTTGCTCAAATCTGTTGCCCAGAAATTAGGCATCCTATAATAGGCAATTAGAAATAAATTGTTTATTTATATGCCAGTGTCTTTTATTATAAAAACAAGAACAATCTTATAATACACGCAATGCACTATCTGCACTCTAAAGATCATGTCTTTAAAGAGAAATTATTTCATTTTTGTGTTTGCAACCTACAGGAGTCATGGCTTTAGTAATAATTGGGAGTAAAATTTTCAGTTACAATATATGTACGATTTTTTTTTTAATTCGACTTTAAATCTACGATTATAGAAATTTAGGAGAGCTATTTATGAATAAATATTTATAATCAACATACCTTTCTATATCTTCGTCTATAATAACAACAGAAGTAAAATCTGGCCACAACCAGAATTTAAAATTAAAAAAATTCAAATATTTTTGATGCGTACTATGCTTTAAGTAGAATATATATATATATATATATATATATATATATATATATATATATATATATATATATATATATATATATATATATATATATAGTTCAATATACTTTTAGTAATATATTTTTAAATTGTAAACGTGTGTAAAATATGCTGTGAGTGTATAAAGAATTTCCGTACTATGCTTGAACATGCTTTATGTTGAGGTGAAACTGTTCAAGAATTTAAATACTTTTGATGAATGGTATAAAAAGTTAATTAATCAACAGTAGTTCAAAAAGAATAAAATGGAAGCAAATATTTGTATGTGACGAGTTTCTATGGAAATCCTTCTTGATTTAGAAGGGTTTTATAAACATCAGCGAGTATAAGTGGTAATGGATTCACGTTGTGATACTACAAAAACTAGTAGAATTGTAAAGAGAATAAATAACCCCTGATTATTTTGTTATTTATATTATAACTTATTCAATTTCACTAATGGAGAATATAAAAGGACCATTTCAGATTGTAGCGTACAAGTAATTAGTGTTGTATTCAACATGGGATACAGACGGTCTTTAGCTTAATGTTTCGAGTGAAGCAGAAAGTCATGTAGTAAAATATTCATATATTTTTTAAATCTTCGTAAATGTTTTTGTTAATGAAATACTTTATTTCTCTGTGTTTCTAAAAATGCAAACATCGGTTATAAACTTGAATACAGTAAAGGATGTATACGAATCTATATTACTGAATAAATAAGATTTTGAGGAATAATATGTTATAGTACATTTTCTTCGTAGAAACAATTAAATTATTATAAAGAAATATATTATTTTGTGTTTAAACAGAGAAACACAGAGAAATAAAGGTTATGGGCGTATAAAGTTCGTAAAAGTTGTCAATGGGTGTAAATGTGCGTCAAAAATTTTAAAAAAAGTTGAGTAGAAGGGGAAAGAAGGAGAAAGAAGATGTGTAAATAAACGCAACATATTTATTTCCTTTAAATAAGCAACACTTCTGGGAAATTCAGTCATCAAATACAGAAGCAATAGACTAACCTTTTTAAGTTCCGTTGTATAAACAAGGTATTACATGTAAACTGAAGATGATTACTTAGTCATTGAAACGTCATCTTGTAAAAAATAAATTTGTTGTTGTTGGAATTTGTATATTTACTTTCATTTGATCAAAATTCCTGATTTTGAAAAAGAGTATAATCATTTCTGTAGGGATGGTTGGGTTTAAGAATATTACTTACTCAGTATAGGGCAAGTTTGTTTTAGACTTATCTTCAAGTTTCTTATGTTCATGAAACCGTAAAAATGATTTTCGACATGTCCGTTGTTGCCTGTACCTAAGCATGGTAGCGGCCACGAAGAATAAGATAGGAACATTAAATTTGTTATAGAGTACATAGTGGGGATCTCACTAGTCAGAAAAATGTAACTAAAATTCTTAAAATGGTGGCCATTTTATTAAGTTTTTGTTCATGTTTTGTATGTTATTCAATTAATAACACACTAAATTAGATACAAAATTGTAGATGTCATTTCTGCATGTAAATCGTACGAACCCTGCATGTGTAAGATTACAAATAGATAAGTCACTGTCAAAAAATATAATTTCGAAATGTATTTTACAATTTGTAATATCAAACTCTTACGATCGCGTCCATTGTCCTCTTTTTAACTGTTAGCTCATGTACTGTTCTTAGAGCAGATTGCGACGAGTACGATTTGGCCTTAAGACAGCTACTTCCAAATTTCAAGGTTTTGAAAAAAAGAATATTTATAGGCAACATACTCCCACATAATAAATTTTTCACAAGTACCTAGAGCAATTATTTGCACAGACGACAGACAGACACAATTCTCTAATAATTACTATTTTGGACTCAGGATACTTCTAAATTGATACGTCATACACCCGGTTAATGCCGATTTTTTTTTAAAATAACAGCTTACTGACAATTAGGCTATTTAGGTTTTTTTTTTCTTTTTCTTTTTTTTTCTCGGCGTAAAGGCTGTTAGAGTAAAGGCCGAGTGTAGAGTTATCAAGAATTGACAGCACTTTTCGGGCATGACCAAAACATATCTATGGCCCAAATTATAACTAGTACTCTCGTGTGGTTGTACAACAGACGGCAGACAAACATCAATCCATATTTGGACTCCAGTCTTTAGAACTGATAAATTCGCAGAAACAGACATTTATTTTTTGTAGATAACTTTCTTTAAACTAAGTTTATGTGAGAAAGTAAGAATATTAATAAGAGTTTGTACACTGGACCGAGGTCAGAAACGTAAAAGATTCTAAAGCTAAAAGCTTGTGTAACATCGTCGTTCAAAATATTCAACTAACTGAGCACTAACGGAATTCATAAAACTATTTCAACGTAATTTTAAACAATAGAACTGCCTTATAAATACAATTTCAAAACTTTATAGCTTACAAACGACATTTGAAATTACATAAATGATGATTGAATATTAAGCATGGTTTCTTTTCTTTTTCCATTTCCTTTCTTTAGTTTTTTTGTATTTATTTAAATTTTATTAACTATAAATAAACAAAACTACCCACACCTTTGATTTAGCATAAAACATCTTAAACCTGCAACTAGGAAAACAAAAACGAAAAATACAAATAATAAGTAATTTATAACCGGAAAACATATGCTATGTAGATTATACAAGATCCGCTTTAGTTGTATGAGTAACATCCGCCTATCTTTCTATTTTTGGAAAAGTTTAGTTTTAAAAAATATCGTACCCTTCTCAAAACATAAACCTCCATACATTTATATCACCGCTAGCTATAGGAAGAAAAAATTCCTATAGCTAAAGCGATTCCACTGTAAAACCATTCCATAAATATACATTGGATAACGGTAATTGAAGTAAGAAGTATGGTTGGTAATGGAGGACAAGCAAATCTATTTAGGTAGGCATTGAAACTTACTACTTGAGTAGTGCTGCTTTAAAACGGCAATATTTGAAACTAATAACTGTAGATAAAACATAAGAGGCGTGGCAAGGCGTGTTCAGTAACTTGATTGGACGACGTTGATACAGTATATCCAGCAAGTGCTGATATTGTGTGTACAAAATTAAAACTACCTAACAATAAACTTCACACGTAAAACACAAGAAAATGGCCAACTAATTCGAATTGTGAGGAACGCATGTTTAAATGTGAATTTCTTTCAGAGCACATGCCATCCCCGACTTCTTAGGCTCAATAAATTTATTTTATATTTGTAAATTAGATATATTTATTAATTGCATATTACTTTGAATTTTTTTAGTGTTGTGGTTTGGCTATTTAAAAAATAATGTAACATTTAAATTGTAAATTATTTATAATTGTTTATTGTATTTTAAGCTTTGATTTTGCTCTCACTTATGTGTTTTCAAAATTTGGTTTGTCAGTATTGTTTCGTGTTTTGCCAATGATTCTATTACTATTATTAATATGGAATTTTTTATACGATGGATGTTAAATATCTTACACAGATGAATATTTGTCTTAAAATGCCAATACAAATAGAATTGACGATTCACACACTTATTGAGTAACGGATTGTTAAGGGGCTGTATACGTCATCCGCACAGCTAAAACGTCACTATTGTAGGATGACACATTCTACAGAAAATAAAGAGGAAGCAGATCTGTGTTTGTGTGAGAGCGAGAGAAAAGATATTAGGAAGGACGGAAAGAGAATGAAAAAGAGAGAGAGAGAGAGAGAGAGAGAGAGAGAGAGAGAGAGAGAGAGAGAGAGAGAGAGAGAGAGAGAGAGAGAGAGAGAGAGAGAGAGAGAGGAGAGAGAGAGAGAGAGAGAGAGAGAGAGAGAGAGAGAGAGAGAGAGAGAGAGAGAGAGAGAGAGAGAGAGAGAGAGAGAGAGAGAGAGAGAGAGAGAGAGGAGAGAGAGAGAGAGAGAGAGAGAGAGAGAGAGAGAGAGAGAGAGAGAGAGAGAGAGAGAGGTTAAGAGCTCTTCGTGAGTTTTTACTATACTGAATTTTGGCTCTGCCAAAAATTACAAATTTTATTCACAATTTGTAAAACGTTTATACAGTCAGACAACCTCTGAATCATTTTCAGGGATTTTACTATCAGTATTCTAGTTACTGCCTCCAGTGAAACAAATTTTAATCTTTCATATTGTCTTTTCAATAGAATAATTAATATAATATAATTTTCAATGTATTTATACATCGTGGATATAAAAAATACTTTCCTTATACTATTTAATATAATTCTATATACGAATTTTTAATGTTTATGTAATTTACTCGGGAAAACTGAAATAATAATCAGCCAACGTTTAAACTTTTCTTTTCTTTCTTATGTATGAAAGAAGTTCATTGAAAATTAGAGTTGACAATTTTAATATTTGAGAAATTAGGCTTCATCAAATGAGAATTAATTAGGCACAATCTGAAATTATAAATAAATCATAATACAGTACATATGTATATAATGTTCCTTAGGAAAATTTTAGTGTATTAAAATATATATATACTTCTTCTTGGGTTGCAATGGAAGTATTTCCTTTAGAATTGTTGACAATTTCAGCTGAATAAACCCTTTGACAGGGTTTGTTAAAAAAATGTAATCCATATTTAGTCTCTACTTTGAAATATATATATATATATAATATATATATATATATCTTTTGGCTTAAGTAAGAGAAATAAAAATATAAATAATTTTCTTTATATATACCTTTCACCATGTAAATATAAAAAATAGTTTCCAAAACTTTTGATAAACAAAATTTTGTAATAACAACACCATATGTAAAAAACATAATAAATCAATACTATATATTAAAATATAAAGACCCAGAAATGATTTTTTATTGCAACCAAGATGGATAGTTTAATAGATATCAGAGTAACCTATTTCCAATTAATTATTGCGTTTAATAGGAACTCGGATTAATACGTATCAATATAGTATATAGCTTAATATAGAATATTATTGTAGACCTCAGGCTTATATGGATTGGTATGGCAGACAATGAAGTGGTCGAATTCAATAGCTCCCCTTCCTGGATATGCTAATTAAGCAATACAGCCTTCCTGCTTACAACGCATTATATGTATTTCCTGTGGTAAAATGAATAGAGTTAGAGTGAAAAGAATTTAATAAATTCAATTTTGTTTAACAATTATTTCTTCGTAAATGTTTAGATTTATTATTTGTACTATGTGCACCTTTCAAGTTTGCTAAAAGAAAAATAATAATATTTTAGTGAAATAAACAAAGAGTGTGTGCTCAAACCACACGACTTAATCCTCAAGGATACAGGGACATATTTATAAAATAAAATTGACATCTTTTAAGCTGTCTAGCGTCAATAAATTAATTTCATCTTTTAATATTCGTAGTTAGAATAGCTTCTAGTTTTATTTGATACCTCCACATATAAAAAAAATTCAAAAAATAACTTTTTTCGACTCTATAGCTTTTGTTCCTTAACAACCCTAAGGTATTTTTTGTTACCGTTATATTTTTCCTTTATGTGGGAAGTACAAAGAATATTTAATGGAATTTTAAATCCATTTTACTTTCAGATTTGTAGATAACGCCGTGAAGAGAGTGGGGAACATTATATATGACACTTTAAATTTGGCCTAACATCAACATATTAATTTTTTCGTCATATAAACATACATATTTGTGTTCAGAATAACTTATAGTTTTATTTGATACCCAACACGTAATATTAAAAAAATGTAATTGAACTACCCCAAAATAATTTTTTGTCTTGTGGGACAGTAAACAAATAAATAAAATAATGCAAAGTTTGAAATAGATATGATTTATCGTCTTGTTTGTGTAGACCGGTTGCGACCTACAGAGATACAAATGGAGAGACACGTTTCAGAAATCATAAGTCCTAGGTTTTACCAACTTACCTTGAATTCTTTATTGATTATTGAAAAAGTAGTGAATATTTAATTTTGAATTCCTGAAAATGGTCTCATATTGTCAACTATTTCACACAAAATAGGGAACTTACACCTACCGATGTTTCCTTTACGTAATTAATCTATTTTATTAATTAAACGGATTGCATTAACACGAGGAAAATTCTTGATATTTGGAAATTAAAATAAAATAATTATGTAATTTGTAATGTAAAGTACATGATTGCCGCAAATAATGCAAATATGCAAATTATTAATAAATGGAAATATACCACAGTACAGATTAAAATTAATGAGATCCATACTGTAACATTAGAAATTCTATTTTATCTTGTCAAATATTTAAATTGCTCCCAGCACTGGAACTGTTTTGAGATTGAATGAAATATCATAATTATGTAATATGGGCGAGAAATAACCAGTTTCTTAATTTTAGTTATTATTTGTAATTATAAATAAAAGTGGATTGGTACCAATAAATCGGGAATTAAATTTATAAATATGTGAAACCAAGTCCGATCATTTGAGTGTGACGAAATGATTGATAATTCGTCCCCATTTTAGTTAGGGTTCTTATATTACACCCTTACGCAGCAGGTTGCATATCCTGTATCTGACAGGGGACTGTAGACTTTCACAATGCTCAGCGACAGTAAAACGTCGTTAGTGCAGGCAACGAGTGTAGTTGAGTTTTTTGGTGTCGTAGTTTATTTCTTGATGCACCTTCTCTCATAAATGAACGGCTACGTGCATTTTTGATGGTCAATTGACCTCGAGGTTATTTGATTTGTGCGTTCTTGGATTTCTAACTAATCGATTTTTATGGGTTATTAGTCGTTCAAAAAAAGTGATATGTAGCAATCATTATTATTATTACAATTTATTTATACGAATAATAATATTATTTCTGATTAAAAAAGCAACATCTAATACGTAATCGGTTTTACAGTATGAGTAAGATTAGTAAATTATATTTAAA